>CM030867.1:7407618-7412618 GCA_018105865.1 Metaphire vulgaris | reverse complement strand
CTAATACACCCACCTTTATCTAATACCTCACCTTTATCTAATACCTCACCTTTATCTAATACCTCACCTTTATCTAATACCTCACCTTTATCTAATACCTCGCTTCACGTTTACCTTCTAATGCCTTGCCTTTTCTAATAACTTACAATTGCTAGCTTCTGGAGGATATACATGTATCGGCTATTTAAGAGTGATAGGAAATCATTTGGAAATTGATATCACTCAGTCGCATTCACTAACATCCATTCGACATTGAAAACTTCCGACAGTGGAGTTCATGAACTATGATCTCCAAATCTGACTTATTTTAGGCATAGTATTGCATGTTTTAGGCTAAAAGTATGCACACATTATATATACATCGTCATGAGCGTACACAGAAATTTTTCAGGGGCAAAACACAGCGGTCGCCAGGGCCATCGGAACGACTTTTGGTCAGGGGTGCAGATTTTTCCGAAGTTAAATTTTTTTCTTTAAAATCCTTGACAAGCAAAAAAAGTTATCAACGTTCGATTTTACCTTAAAATAGCTCGACAAGCAAAAAAGGTCTTCTGCACACTCTGCACCCCCTGCATTTCAGGATTACAGGGGATGCAGACGGGGTGCAGACCATCATATTTCCAGGGGGTGCAGCTGCACGCCCTGCACCCCCACTTCGGGCGGGCCTGGCGGTCGCGGTTACGCCACAGAAATTTTTCAGGGTAAAACACACTGGGCAAGTTTTTCAAATTTCACTGAGAAAATATTGGTATTTGCATTTGCCACCAGGGAGGCAAATGCCCCTCTGCCCTAATCCGCGGTCGTTAATGTGCATATATATATATATATATATATATATATATATATATATATATATATATATATATATATTGAAAGCTCTGATAAGTGATTATTGACTGCTGGTGTTGGTTAAGTATTGTTGATCACTTTTAACGTATACAGAGATAGCCAATATATGCATTCTGTATATTGATACTATGTTTTCCTTTTCGGTAACTTTACATTAAATTCGACCGAGATCAACCCTGCAGTCCTGTATTTAAGCGATTAAGCGAAATGGCGTTTAGACCCCAAGAAGATATTTTTACATCTGATAAAAGCAAGCATATTCAATCTTGCCTTTTGAGAAAAATATATTGGTACGCATGACTCAGGGATATTTTTACACCCCCTAACACCCCCCTCCCCCCATCTGAGACCGACACTCCCCAACCTGAGCCAGGGATGACCCTTTTTGCTTGTCAGACTTTTCGGGCAGGGGCCCCCAGAATACACCGACACCCCCCCAATTCCCCAAATTGATAATCCTAGAAATAATCCTGACTTTACTGCAGACAACATAAAACACCGTAGCAAGAAGATCTGTGTATCAAAGCCAACAGCACCGACATGGTCATGGGTCCATTTTTTAAAACCCAACCCATCATGATTCATACCCAACTCATCATAATGCATTACAATTTCTTACACCTTGACTTATTCTCTTACCCAGCCCACTACGAACATGAAAATTTCTGACTCAACTCAACCCTTGGGCGGAAACTCATGTTCATGTCTGAAACAGCCAGCAGGTCGACTGCTTTTCCAGCGTATTTGAACAAGCTTTTGTCTTTGCTGTTGATAGAATAGATATGCCTAATTATATTTTACCGGTTTTAGAACCGTTTAAATAGTCTAATAAAAGTTTAATCTACATACGAGATTCTATATATATTCCAAAAATCTAAATCGTAATTTGAAAATGCTCAAATAGCAATGAGTTTTAATGGATAAAAGACCGGGATCTTTATTGCCCGCAATAGAGTTACACTGTCCATGTACTTGCAAAAAGCATTCACCAGAGATAATTTTAGACGAGTTTAAGTAAGGATTGCGTTAAGTCCCCAGACGAAGGCAAAAATCCTGATGTCTGTTAAGTAAATTGCGTCTATTTATCGTAACGGCAGAGACAGACAATATTTTTAACATCGAGGCATTTGATGAAAGTGTAGTCTAGTTGATTCTATGTCTGTTGCAATAAAAATCGCCAGTTTTGTAAAGCATGGTATTCTGTGTCTTAACGTCAAATACATTTCGATAATATTAAAAGGAAAACATTTTAAATTAGACGAACGTTTAAAACTGTTACTGCAGGATAGAAATGACGATGCATTAATTATAATACGACCAGCCACTTAGTTACCATACCAGTCACATAATTATCATACCCAGTCACCTAATTATCATACCCAGTCACCTAATTATCATACCCATTACCCAGTCAACTAATTATCATACCAGTCACCTAATTATCATACCCAGTCACCTAATTATCATACCCATTACCCAGTCAACTAATTATCATACCAAGTCACCCAATTATCATACCCAGTCACCTAATTATCATACCCAGTTACCCAATTATCATACCCAGTCACCTAATTATCATAACCAGCCACATGATTATCATAACCAGTCATTTAATCATCGCTCACTTATCCATTGATAATTAACTACCAGTGTCACCTACCAACAGATGAACTGTTGTCATGACATGAAAGGCCTAATGACGCACGAATCACGAATCAGGACATCCATAGAATAGATACAGGCCTTCGCTGTCATGCTGCAGACAAGCATATCACGTGTCATGACATGTTCGAAAAACACGCCTCGTGACATTTCACAATCGATAAACTTTTTATATTTAAAAATAAACGAAGCTCACGGTCGCTATCGCGATCCTAAATACAGAAATTTTCCGTCAGAGCAGTGGGTGGAGGGGGCGGGTTGGTGGGGTGGGGAGGGTTCAGTGACCCCGTCCTCACTATAGAACTTAGATTACGATCTTAAGAGCCACTTCGATCAGTAACCATCGTGGGACAGACAACCGCCCGAACGGCCGAAACACTCGAGTATAACACGTATAACACGGTTGAAACTGAATAAGAGGCGAGTTACCGTACGTTGTTCTTTGTCATAAAAATTACTCATTAAATGCGCTGACAAGCGAAAAATATTGTCAACCTTGTATTTTCCCCTCTCCAAGAAACAAAAAGCCCCCCTCGTCACACTTTGGGGGTATTTCCACCCCCCCCCCAACCAACATATAAATTTTTTGAGGGGGGATTTTAAAACTTGGGGGGATTGCCCAACCCCCCAGAGAAGGCCTAGAATAAACGCTGCGTAGGGCCTACAGATAGCATCCGCCACAGTAGCGACCTCTTTCGAAAGGAAATACCGCAGACGGTCGCTGCCTTTGACTACCGGCACAGATATTGCATAAGGCTATAATAGCCATCTAGCGAATAATCCACATTAATAAGTATGTAGATAATACGTTAGAAGAGGATCTCATAACAATACCTACAGATGATGTTGCTCACATTTTATGGTTCCAGCCTCCATTAGACATACAGTAGGTGTCTGAAATATGATTAATTAGGCCTAATTATGATAGGTAGTGGCGTAGCCAGGATTCCGGAATAAGGGGGCACATTGACATTTCTTGTTCTTTCCCTCTGACTGATCACTGGAATGACCTGGTCTTTTGCGGATGGATTTGAAGCACCATCGATTGATACCCTTGGGTATTAGAACTGGTGCTATAGAAGTGCATAATTGTTATTATTTCTGGTAATAAGTCTCCTAGTTTCCGACAAACGAAAAAGATCGTCAAAGAGTTCTTCGCAATTGCTCGTATTCTATAGTAGGTCCCACCATCATGCTACTTACCCACCCCCGCTCCCAGGGGCGATGCTGGGTTTTGTTGGCTGGGTGGGTCTAATGTATTCTACACAACCAGGACCAGGCTCAGACTACCCCTCCCCATCACCCCCACCCCAAATCACAATTTCTCTGCAGATTTGCACGATTTGCTCGGGTGTCCCTGCCCGAGACTGGGTGGGTCCGGACCCGCGGACCCACCCCCCCCCTCTAGCGCCGCCCCTGCCCGCCCCACCTCGAGAAATATTATCAACGGTCTTGGCGCAGATCACATGACCGCTCCAGCGTTATTTGATTATCCGGGTGTCTAGGACCAGCGCATAGAAAGATCTCTGGCGTACGATTTCTAAAATTGCCTTTACCCGACAGAATCGTCCGAATATAAAAGTAAATGCTAACTGCGGAACTATATGTAATGTAACAAAATATTTGTATGACGCCTCCCGCTGCGATCACTGCATATTACCAGTGGCGGCTCCAGGATTTGGCAAGTGAGGGAGGCGTTGGTGTAACAACTTCTAAGCATGGGGGCCAACTATTTGTTGCTATGTATGTAGTAGTAAGTATAGCCTATACTGTATAGGGTCCCAACAGGGGGACCACTGGAGGACCAGGGCATTCAATAAGAGGACACGGGGAACCCCATGTGGAGCCCCCACTGCATATTCATAGAAATTTAAGTCGCCTTAACCCCTTAACGGTGTATTTAACTGTAACTCAATGTAAACTGGAAGGATATATCCGTGATCCCCAGTTAAGGGGTTAAAAGACAGACATAGAATCAGCTGTTGCAGTGTTGGAGTTGCCGGAGGGGGGTTTAAGGGGTTGACCCCCCAGCTAACTTTGCAACCCTCCCAAAAATCGCATCTCGGGTACATGCAGTTTCTGACATTCATTAAATTTCAGTCCTCAGTCCCCTTCCCCCCCCAGCTTAAATTTCACAACCCCAACACTGAGCTGTTGCTAAATAACGTATATCGGAGTCAAGAGCATTTCAGAAGATAGAGGCAACTGACTATAGAAACCTCGTTTCGGGACAGGCGCTTTAGTCTGTCGGAGCGCATATTTAGTGCTGTCTGGGTTAATTGCGGTCTAATCGCACTGTATGCGACTGCGAGACGCAGCGACAGACAGTATCGCTGTGGGGCATCCGAAGAATCTGCATGTCAAACGACGCTTTATAATCAGCGGCTAATAATCTGAGGAGAAGAATAAATTATTCGCCACAGAGACAGCGCGTAGTTCAATTCGACCACAACGTTCGAACTCTCGGAGCATATGCATATACTGTAGAC
>CM030867.1:7390118-7402618 GCA_018105865.1 Metaphire vulgaris | reverse complement strand
GGGAGACTGTGCCCCCAGTGGAGCTTACGGGCCCCACTGGTCTCCCAAGGGAAACTGCACCCCAGTGAGGCTTACGGCCTCACAAGAGCAGTGTTGGAGTTGTCGGGGTGGGGTTTGGGGGTTGAACCCCCCCAGCTAACGTTCCAACCCTCACAAAAATCGCATATCGGGACCATGCAGTTCCTGCAATTCATTGGATTTCAGTCTAATGAAAATCTCACCCCTCCAGCTCAAATTTCACAACTCCAACACTGACAGAGACAGACAGATTTAATAATAATAATAATAATAATAATAATAATAATAATAATGAAGGAATATTATAAAAAAATTATACCTCTAATAGCCTATCTCAGAATTCAAGACACTGAACTGCATGAAATTGTACTAAATATGCAATTATATACTTTTACTACAGGGTGGCGCAAAAAACAGAATATAAGCTTATTAAATGCAAACCTAAATTTGACTAGTCCGTTTTTATTGCGCCATTCTGTATATATAAATATTTCTACTATAATAAAAATAAATGTGTGTGTGTGTGTGTGTGTGTGCGTACAAGCCTACGCTAGTGATAAAATGACCGTTTTAGACGTCGTTTTGGATTATTCGACTTTGACAGCTGCCATTTGTAACTATGATTCGCCATCATCCCACGGCGCGTATACTATTCCCCTGGGACACCCACCGAACGGAAACAGCCGCCGGGCAGATGGTAGAAGCGATCCACAGGTGGCCGGCCTTAAACCACGGCCGGAGAGGGGCCGCGTGCCACGCGCACGGGCCGGGCCACCTATCGCCATCTAGCGGTGGGGGAGGAAGGGGTAAAGTGTCGCCGGCATGGTCGGAGGTGATTTAGGGATGATGATGATTAAGATGATGATGATGATGATGATGATGATGATGATGATGATGATGATGATGATGATGATGATGATGATGGCCAAGGTTGGATTAGAATGCCGAGTAATGCTTCCAGAGGGCGTTCTTTATTGTTTCCGTGTGTTGAGACTGTCTCCGCGACTCTCAGAATTATGGAAGGAATGGAAGTGCTTCAGAAATAATTCTCTGACGTCGATCTCGTTAGTTTTAAATCTAGTGTATACGAAGTGGTGTAAAAGTCTTGCGATTTTCTTAGCGCCGTGTTTAAGTTTGATGCAACTTCCAGCTAACCACAAATGTTAACCCCTTAACTGGGGATCCCGGATATATCCGTCCATTTTATATTGAGTTAAAGTTAAATCTTAAGCCTTAATCTAAGCCTTTCACTAGACCAGCTTATCTGCCAAACAGGGGCGTAGCCAGGAATAATTTGATTTGGGGTGGTATAAATTTTGGGGTATATATATATAGCGTTATATACTTGATCGAACCCAATTTATCATAGTAGACCTATACACTTCCGCAATATGCGGCGTATAATTTGGACATTTCCGCATTTCTTCCGCATATTTAGGACCTCTGAGCAATGTTCCCTCTAAGCCAGCGGTTCTCAACCTTTATAGTGCCGCGACCCTTTTAATTCAATTCCCCATTATGTGGCGACCCCCCAACGGTAAAACTATTTTCGTTCACAATGTAAGCTGCAAAAAATAATAATGCTACGACAAACAAAATGTTCGAAATCGTTATTATTTAATTGTCTCCATGTCTATCCTCGAATGACAATTATAGTAAAACAACTAGTACGTCGTAACTACCACTGACAAATTTTGTACAATAACATTTTCCCACAAATCCCATATTTCTGATGGTCTCATACGACCCCTGGCAAATCGTCATTCGAAGACTCACCCACTTTTTGTGAACTTCGTAAGCGCACAAAGTGGAGGGCACAAATTTATGAAATTTTTTCCCATTACTCTCATGTCATTACTAATAAAGATTCACGCTTTGTCGTCTATACAATTACTGATATCTGGTCTAGACTCTAGACTGTGGCAAAAGAGGTCTTTTATTTAAAGATTTGTGCAAAGCAGGCGGTTCCAAATATCGATAAAATTAAAAGAAAAGAATGTCAGCGATAGAAATGTCTAAATAGAGATTTGAAATCATTGACGTAAACGTGGAAGAAAAAGTGGGAAGCCGAGCCCAATATCTTCACCATATTCCCTATTGTAGCCTTTAAAAATGGGGACTTACGCCTAGAAACCTAATAGAAGTTTACGCTTATGTTTGAAATGAAAACGAACTGCGACTTCATTTAAGAGTTCATGGTTGCCCTTGATTGTGAACAGTTTCAAGATCTAGCAAATCGAATGGACATAGGAGGAACATGACTGACATTCAGCGCAAACTGTGAACCTTAATTTAGCTTAATGAATATGTTGAAGAACAAGAGAAAGAATCAATTAGAGCAATGAATTCCAAACATTTTGGAACTCTGGCTCACTTCAGCGTTTGTGTAAGGTGTTGCTGCGACTCTAATAATAATTATTATAATAGGCCTATAATATCAAGTAATATAAAAAAATGCATTACGCCATCTGACGAACGTTGGCTGAAAGGAATCTTCTGAGTTTTGAATAAATGGCAAAACAAAAGCTCTGATTCAATTCGAATGAAAAATGTGGCAAATATATTAGACAAAATTATTCATATTTTGCAAATAAGATGAAAAAAGAGAAATAGATATTGAAATTTCTTGAAAATTATCTTTTAAAACTTTTCCATGAACATACCTTTATTACGGGTCTTAAAATCCTATGAGTGGGGCAAAATCGCTTAACCTCTAGATTAAATTCTGAGTAATCCGAGATCCTCTATTGTTAGTGGAGTTTCAGAGCAAAATGGTCGGCATACGCTTCCTAGAGTTATTGTGAAATGAGATTAATCTTAAAAATTGCTATAGGCAAAGGGTTGCCCAAACATTTTAGAACTATGCGACTCACGTCAGCGGCTTTGTAACATGCCGTGACCCTGCAACTTATTGTCGACTAAAATTGCATAAAAGTTTCATAAAAAAATAGTTATTTTGATATGAGCTGTTTATGGAGGAATGCATGCATATACATTTCTTAAGACCTAAGTAGACTTGCAAGGGGAAGATATAGAGTTTGCGCTCCCCCCCCCCACCACTTTTTCATCCAAGTTAGCGCCAATGCATGTGTGTATATTCGAAACTGGTAGGAAATTTGTAGAAAGTGGATCATTGACCGATAGGATAGGAATGTTCTGAGACGTATTAACTTGTTAGCAATAAGTAATTAACATTATGTCAAAGTAATGTTGATTTCAGACAAATTCCCGGCGCGGACAAAAGTTGACTTTCCGTGTAAAATTTAGCACACAAGAAATTTCAGGCGCACACAGGCTAGAAAAAATTAGAGGGAACATTGCCTCTGAGAGTCCCGCATACATCTGGAAAAATCGCCCGCATCAAACTCACAGACGTACTTGACCTAACCCAACCCAACCCACCGTAGTAAATTAAAATTTCTTAAACCATGACTTATATTCTGACCCAGCCCACCATGAACATGGAACCAGTGTTTAATATAGGCCGTTTCCGGGAGGAAAATTGCCCTTTTCCCCCAGGAAATTTCAAATTCCCCTCGGAAATTTTGGAATACTACATGGACTAACAGCGGCCCCTAGCAGAATTCCCCCCGGCTTTTTCAGTCCCCTCCCGACTTTTTCAGTTTCCCCCGGAGTCCAGGAGTCTAGATTAAACACTGCATGGAACTGTTTTACCAACCCAAACCATTTAACGGGTGGACCCAACCGATGTCCATGTCAGGGACAGGCAATTGGTATTGAGATGACACATGGTGTATTGACCTTTCGGCTGACTGATAGCCTACCATCGCTGCGACTTTGACTCAGCGTTGGTAAGCTAAGCAGGGTTTCTCAAACACCTTGGAACCGCGGCCCACTTCAGCGGTTTTGTAACGTATCGCGACCCTAATCATAACATGCAATATTTTTTCATGCATTTACGCCATCTGGCGAACGTTAGTTGGAAAGAATCGTCTGAGTTTTGAATAAATGGCAAAACAAAAGCTCTGATTCAATTCGACTGAAAATGCGGCAAATATATTAAGCAGAATTATTTAAATTTTTGTAAAAAATAAGACAAAATGCGATAAATAGATATTGAAATTTCTTAAAACTTTTTTTAAAAATTTTGCCAGGAACATACCTTTGTTACGAGTGTTATAAATCCTATGAGTATGGTAAAAATCGCTTAACCGCTAAGTCTCGTCCTGGACAAAACGGGATTCCTGTTGTTAGTGGAGTTTCAGAGCAAAATGGCCGGAATACGCATTTCCTTGCGTTATTGTGAAATAAGATTAATTTTTAAAAGTACTAGAGACCATGGTTTCCTAATCTTTTTGGAACTGTGCGACTCACTTCAGCTGCTTTGTAACATGCCGCGACCCTGCAAACTAATTGTCAACTAAAATTGAATAAAATACTAATCATTTTTACATAAGCTGCCTAAGTCTACTTCAGAGTTGTCCACGGGTTGGGTTAACCCATGGGTTGGGTTGGGTTAGGTTGGGTTGGGTCAGACTTTCCATAATAATGGTGGGTTGGGTCAGAAAATAAGTCATGGTTGTGCTGTATTACGGTGGGTTGGGTTGGATCAAGTAACACTATTACCGGCATGGGTTGGGTTGGATTGGAAATTTTGTGAGTTGGTTTGGATTGGGTTCGAACAAATGGCCCATGGACAACTCTGGTCTATTTGCAACATTCAAGGCTTGTGACATTGCGGTAATGGTTAGAAAAATGACACGTTTGAATCTAATTTCGCGCTACAGTTTGCTAAACAGTTTAAGAAACACTGAGCTAATAATAATAATAATAATAATAATAATAATAATAATAATAATAATAATAATAATAATAATAATAATAATAATAATAATAATAATAATAATGATAATGATAATGATAATGATAATAATGATAATGATAATGATAATGATAATGATAATATAATAATGATAATGATAATGATAATGATAATGATAATGATAATAATAATAATAATAATAATAATAATAATAATAATAATAATAATAATAATAATAATAATAATAATGGTAAATCCACTAAAATACGGGTCTAGATTGTCAAACGTACCCAGGACTTTCACAGAGTCACTAGAGACAGCGGATGACAACGATCTACTGTGAGTCGACAGATAAGATAATAACAATGCACTAATAGTTTGAATCGACAACAGTAGGAGAAGTAGAAATGGTCAACAGCTTTCCAAATAAAATATCTACCAGCATACTTTTTTGCGAATGGCCTCTTACAATGAGTTTCGTCAACAGCTTTTGGATCGCAACGCTCAGTTTGGGAAACATTGTGCAAACTGCAAAGCGCAGACTTTAGTTTTAACCCCTTAACTGTGTATTTAACTGTAACTCAATGTAAAATGGACGGATATATCTGGGATCCCCAGTTAAGGGGTTAAACCCCGAATGCAATGAAAACCTATCTAATCGATTTAAAAAGGTAAAGACGCACAATTGTTATTACTACTACCACTGCTACTACTACTATACTACTACTACTACTACTACTACTACTACTACTACTACTACTACTACTACTACTACTACTGCTACTGCTACTGCTGCTACTGGTACTGCTGCTGCTACTGCTACTGCTGCTGCTACTACTGCTGCTGCTGCTGCTGCTGCTGCTGCTGCTGCTGCTGCTGCTGCTGCTGCTGCTGCTGCTGCTACTGCTGCTGCTGCTGCTGCTGCTACTGCTGCTACTGCTACTACTACCACCACTACTACTGCTACTACTGCTACTGCTGCTACTAATAATAATAATAATAATAATAATCTATAATATTAAGATCCTTATCTGTATGTCTCTCTGTCTGTTACCTTCAAGCGTTCTGATTGGTTGACTATTGGTAGACGGTTTAGACCGTTTAGTCCTTACGTCGCGATGCGTTGGTGGACGATGTTCGAAGACGACGTTGCTATTGGTAACAATTGTTCGTAGAATCGTAGTTTAACACGGTTTAGTAGAGTCATTGCAGCGTCAGAGGGGTGGGCGTGTGACGACGTTGCTATTGGTAACAATTGTTCGTAGCTTGAGGATCTTAACGTACATTTTAACGTACACAAAAAAATACGTGTACAGCGTCACAAATGGCCACATTTGCGTGATTTTAACTACATAGGCCTAATTACTACGTGGCGCAGAGCTTGGCTACTGGCGACCATTGAAATGTTGTTCAGCATGAATTCAATGATTGGCTATTAGGTATAGGTATTGGATTAGTATTATCCTGAACTGCGAGCGAAGCGAATAATTTCTAGTAATAATATTATTATTATTATTATTATTATTATTATTAATGACAGGGTTAGAGTTCAGTAGGATCTGTCCTGTGTGCGAACCACTATAAACCACTATGTGTATCTTCTGTTACCGTCGTCGCTTCTATAGCGCCACATTGCAGAGAGACTCCAGTGCTTGGCTTTCCATTCCAGTGACAGTATTCAGGCATTCCTGATATATATTTTTTACATCCGACGCACAAAGAAAGAAGAGGATGCGAAGAAGAGTGGGAAACTTTAGATAAGACATGTCTCGTCTATTGTTCTCCCGTCTAATCTTGCATCGGATCAACTTCAAATCCTCCGCGATCCTCCTTCACTAATCCCCGCCCGGCCAGCCCACCAAGAGGACCGCTTATTTATTAGGGCAATCGGGCGTAAGACGCCGGCGCTCGCCAGATAGCGCCACCGACAACGTCGAAGAAGGCAACGCCCGGCCTTTTGGGGCGGTCGAATCTCGCTGACAGCTCGGGGTCAGACGGGGTCATCGGGACTTGGAATAATAATTGATTTTCGCATTGGCTCGACTCTCTGTCGACGGAATTCTCTTCATTAACCCCGTAATACAAGAAGATACAACAAGATAGATGATGGCGAGGAACAGTGCGCATTCAGTCAGTAACGCAAAGACAAGAACCTCTCTGTCTTTCTGTCTCTCTCTGTCTCTGTCTGTCTGTCTGTCTGTCTGTCTCTCTCTCTTTTCTCTGTCTCTCACACACACGCACATCTCTTTCTGTCTGTCTGTCTGTCTCTCTCTCTCTTTCTCTGTCTCTCACACACACGCACATCTCTTTCTGTCTGTCTGTCTGTCTGTCTGTCTGTCTGTCTGTCTGTCTCTCTCTCTCTCTCTCTCTCTCTCTCTCTCTCTCTTTCACTCACACCACACTTACGCACATATCTCTTTCCTTCTGTCTGTCTCATTGTCTGTGTGTCTGTCTCTTTCATTTGTTCTCTGTTTCTCTTTGCGTGTCTTTGTTGTTTTCTCTTCGCGTCTCTCTCTCTCTCTCTCTCTCTCTCTCTCTCTCTCTCTCTCTCTATCTATCTATCTATCTATCTATCTATCTATCTATCTATCTATCTATCTATCTATCTATCTATCTATCTATCTATCTATCTCTTTGGGTGGGTTGGGTCAACCGTGGGCTGATTTTTTAGTTGAGTCAGAAATAATTGTGTTTATGGTGGGTTGGGTTGGGTCAAGTAACCCTATTGCTTTCGTGGGTTGGGTTTGGTTTGAATCATGATGGGTTAGGCCAGTGGCAGTTTCACCATGTTGATGACTGGAAATATCATCCCCCACCATGCTTGTCAACACATTTTTCGTCAGCTTTTTAAAATTAATTTTTTTACATTCGATGAACTTAATACCGCGGATGCACGAGCGATAACCTTTTTTTAGCTTGTCAACCCTTTTGTGCCCTAAATTCAGAAAAAATCTACTGAAAAATACGGTGGATGACTTTTTGGCGCGTCAGTCTTTTCCGGCAAAGTTTATTAACATTTAGTGGGCAAAACACTAAGAAGAATTACCTTTTTTCTCCCATTTCTTTTTTATACTTTGCATCCCCCACCAGCTTCCTATAATTTTTCATCCCCCCACCAAGAATTCCTGGAACCGCCACTGGGTTGGGTTGTTTTAAACGGACCGATGTACATTTAAGAAATCACATAATCAAGCAAATTAACAATTTCGGATCTCCTTACGATGCAGACTGATAGCAATTTTATAAAACATAAAGAGAATAATTTATGGTAGACATTTAGTGAGTTTTACACGAGAGTATTATCGATGTCACTAAAATTAATATCTGCCATGCCTTTCAATTGGATTTTATGTTGCCTGCCTTTAGGCATTAGGCCACAATAGTTTTGATAAATTGTTGACGTTAAGGTTAATTCGTTACGCAGGTATTAAAGAACATGAAACGTATCTATAATAGCAGATCTAGCTTCGGTCTTTAGTAATAGATATTTACTATCATTTACTATCACTGAATAGAAATGAATAGACATCTTCTTCGCGAATCTTGACGAGGGTTTAGCGAAGTACAGTTATGCGCATATATATATATATCCAATCATTTACAATCAGTAAATTAGAAGACAGAATAGATATATTCATCTTTAGCTGTGTCTCATCAAAATTCTAGGAGCTAGGGAAAACGAAAGACAGAAGAAAGGATCAGTGGCGGCTCCAGGATTTGGCAAGTGGGGGGAGGGTCGTTGGGGTGGCAACTTCTAACTATGGGGAGGGGACAATCATTTGTTGTTAGGTATGTAGTATTAAGTATAGGGTCCCAAAAGGGGGCCACTGGGGGACCAGGCACTCAATAGGAAGGGGGCACGGGCCCCCGGGCCTCCCTGTGGAGCCGCCACTGGGAAGGATAAATGGATGGATGGGTAGATATATAAAATTGCAATCATTTGCTTTGACCTGTGTTTTACTCATAAGCACTGAGAGTTTGATTTTACAGAGAGTAAGTAAGTCAACCAGATTTATAGAGCGCCACGCGGAATCT
Source organism: Metaphire vulgaris (assembly GCA_018105865.1). Classification (NCBI taxonomy): domain Eukaryota; kingdom Metazoa; phylum Annelida; class Clitellata; order Crassiclitellata; family Megascolecidae; genus Metaphire; species Metaphire vulgaris. The sequence goes on along the minus strand of CM030867.1, from coordinate 7,393,782 downwards.
TAGCCAACGGCACCAACTGATACAGGGGCAGTCGCAAAAAAGACAGACAGATAAACCCGTTATAATTCATCCTGTCCTCGATTTATTGAAATTTTGCTCGTTAGCGTTAAAAGTTCGAGAATTAACTGGATTATGCATATTTTCATCTAAAATCTGATATTTAACTTTCACCGAGGTCAAACATTTCGAACAACACATGGCTGAGTTAATCGTCCACCGAATTTTTCCAGTTTACCATTTCTTCCAGTTTACCATTTCTTCCAGTTTACCATTTCTTCCAGTTTACCATTTCTTCCAGTTTACCATTTCTTCCAGTTTACCATTTCTTCCAGTTTACCATTTCTTCTCGCTTATCCACCATATATCCCCACCGGGTTGTCCGGTCTGACATCCTGGAGATGACCTGGATCTTGTGCTATTTTGATTTGGCGTTCCATCGGCTTGTGCTTCTACGCATCATAAAGTGGCGCTACATAAGTTGTTTCAGACTAGGTTTGGTCAGATTAGATATCATTAATAGATAGATTGGCGGGGAAGCAGCCGCATCCGTTGCCATGACAACCGGGAGGCAGACGACAGAATTGCTGAAAACCAAATCGATAGATTTTGGCGCCGAGCAGAGAATTTGGATCGGAAACTTGGAAGACGCCAGAGGCGTAGCGACGGGGGGGGGCATATCGGTATATATACCCCCAAAATCAGACTATCTTCAAAATCTTTATGTGTTTTTAAGATTTTCAAAGTTTTTTAAAGTACCTCGAAATCACATTATACCCCCCCAATCAAATTCCTGGCTACGCCCCTGGAAGACGCCAACTATTGACAAAGAATGTGCCTGGAGCCATTCACTATTTGGCATCATTTGCTATATCTGTGCTATCTTCTTTCTACTATTTGCAGTGGCGGCTCCACCGGGGGGGCCGTGCCCCTCCTATTGAGTGCCTGGCCCCCCAGTGGCCCCTTTTGGGACCCTATACTTAATGATACATACATTAAACAAATGGTTGTCCCCATGATTAGAAATTGCCACCCCAACGGCCCCCCACTTGCAAAATCCTGGAGCCGCCACTAACTATTTACCCTACCTTTGCATCGGACAATCGTCAATCATTAGCATCGGTTTCAAATGCGTGAAAACGGGGTGGTCAAAACCTTTCTGACGCTTGGCGCGCCATACGAGCGCGAGGTGGGAGCCACTCCGACCACCCAATCAACGCTTGTCCAGATATCTCCGCTAAAACTAATCAGCTGAATCGCAAAACATATCACTTGCGATGCTTTTATAAATTATATAATTTTCGGCAGAATTATGACGTTGCCTTTACTCTATAGTCTATAACAGTGTTTTATACAGGCCTGTTAGGAGGGGAGATTCACCCCACCTTAAAATCTCCTCTAAAAGATCCCAGCATTTACACAAATTTTGCATTGAACTGCGTCTTTTCCCCTCCAACCAAGTCGATCGCCCCCCCCCCGAAAGCCTCAATTTACCCTCATAGGCCTGGAGTCTGGATAAGACGCTGGTCTAGAATAAGTCACAAAACGCCTGACAGTAAACGTTCGATTTATCGGTTTGCATTGGCGCAGCCACGGGGGGAGGTGGAGAACGGATTGGGACTGGTCGTGAGATTCGTCCAGATCTGATGAGTAGTTGGGGGAGGGTACGGGGAGACCTTTTTTGCGCGTCAATAATTTTCCCCCGAAAAGTGTTGCGTTGTTCCCCTATTCCGGAATCCTGGCTACGTCACTGTCGGTTCGTTTGGAGGCGTCAATCCCCATCAGTGGGCCTTGCGCAATTTTTGGTTTTAACTGTTCGACCCACATTGGAGGCAAAAATATGATGGTGGGGATATTTCTAGGATTGTGAATTTGGGGGGGGGGTGTCGACCTCAAATTGGGGGAGGGGTGGTGGTGTCCGGAGCTAATTAGTATACATTTTGTATGCATACCATTGTCACATTACCAAATTTTTGGGTGTCGACCTCAAATTGGGGGTGTTGGGGGTTTTAGGGGAGGGGTGTAAAAATATCCCTGTGGTGGGGTCATAGTCCGACCTTCGCTGGTTAATTCAAAAATCGACGTTGACCGTCGGAATGTTTGAGTGTTTGGGACAGAATCTGATGCATGTCGCATGGGCCTTATACCATTGTATACATGTATGTGCCTCCTGCGACGTTTTTCCACAGCACAGCTAAATTGCCTCCTCTATTAAGGATTCGGTTGGTCGTTGAGCGGCGCCAGGCACCGATCTAATACAATATTAACGCACTCGCAGAGAGACACAACAGCGGTCCGAGTCACAATCGGGAGTCTGCAGATAGTTTTGTAGTCTCTGTTTCCGTTCCGACCAAATAAAAACCCAAGTATTCTCCAAGATTGTCGTCGTCGTCGTCGTCGTCGTCGAACTCTCTCGTTAATTAACAATGGTTCCTTCCGTCGGCCATTTCCTATCAATCGACGTCATCTGACGTCACGGGGGACACGTGACGTCGTCGCCGACGACGACGACGACGACGACGCGTAATGAATCCGTCGCCGCCTTCGTCGCCGCTCTTATTCTTTGATCGCAAAAGCGGTTACGGCCGCGGAGTGAGGGGGGCGAAGGAAGGCGGTGAGCGGGTGGGCGGGGGGAGTACCGAGGCACGGATCGCGTCACCGGAAGCGGACGTGAGTCGCGGCCGCCGTCGTCGTCTCTGTTCAGGTCCTATTAAGAACCGACCAATGCCCGGGTCCATTGCGCGCCAAACAGATTGAATATTGTTAAACCTGTTGGAATCCATCGCTAGATTGGACAGACGGAATTAAGAACACTCTCATTTACCATATATATATATATATATATATATATATATATATATATATATATATATATATATATATATATATATATACCATATATATACCACACACACACACACACACACACACACACATATATATATATATATATATATATTGTGACGCCGTCGCGTCTGCATTAATGAATTTATTTAGCGCGCGCGTGATGTCGGCGTTCTCCGCCAGGCGGCGTCGCTTTAGCGTTGACAGCTATTAAGACGACGCGCACAGTGTGACGTCATGTTATTGGACGCAGACGACGTCTTTCAATTGGATATTAAAACGCTACGTTCGTTTTCAGTAGGAAGGACTCCAAAACGAGGCTTAAACACACACACACACACACCGACATACGCACGCACACTGAAACACACACGCACGCACACGCACAGTTTCATACGCATATTATAGTATAGTAGCAAAAATGCAATGGATTTGTTAATAAGATCGCATTGATAAGAGGAGCAGAAGAAGAAGAAGAAAAAGAAGAAGAAGAAGAAGAAGAACAACAACAACAACAAGAAAGAAGAAGAAGAAGAAGAAGAAGAAGAAGAAGAAGAAGAAGAAGAATGAAAAAGAAGATGAAAGAGGAGGAAGAAGAAGAAAAGGAAGAACAAGAAAAGAAAGAAGAACAAGAACAAGAACAAGAACAAGAAAAAGAACAAGAAGAAGAAGAACAAGAAGAAGAACAAGAAGAAGAAGAAGAAAAGGCTTAAGTTTTATGTTCTCTTATGCTATAAAGATACTGTCGAATCTATCCAATCTATTTTCGCTGTGCTATCTCTGTATATATATATATATACATATATATATATATGTATATATA
>CM030867.1:7247618-7385118 GCA_018105865.1 Metaphire vulgaris | reverse complement strand
ATCGACAGAGACGAAGACGAAATCAGCGAACAACAGCGAGAGTAACGGACAGTAGATGTCGCTGTAGATTGCGTTGAATTGTCGTGGCGTGGATTTTGGTATTTCGTCGTTTTGCTCTCCGGTGAGACTCTGAAGTGCAGCGATACCGTTGACGGCGAGAGACCGGGCCTGAGCCCGAGCATCAAATCGTCTCCCTTCGGAGGTCCCACGGCGTCCAGAAATTGATCCGGGCTGTTCCGGTTCTTCCGCCGCCGCGGACGTTCTCTCGGAGACCGCTGATAATCTCGTCGTCGGTGACGTCAGAGTCGATTATTTCGCGCGCATTTCATCGGCAGACGAGATTTCAGCGCAGATTTATTAAGAAAAGGAAAACGCTGACGCAGTCACCAGCAGAGCGTGGCTAGCTCTCTCTCTCTCTCTCTCTCTCTCTCTCTCTCTCTCTCTCTCTGGGGAAATGAAAAATAAAATCTCTTTTCGATTCGGTTTCGCGTTTTCAAAACAGCTTTCAAATTTATCGTGATAATATGAATTCTATTCAAATTCTGTGCTGTAGGTTCGGACTTATTTGGTTTCAATTTAGAACATACATAGATATCTGTGCCGAGTACAGTTAAACCGCAATTAACACGAACTCAGAAATCATGGAACACGTCAAAGAGTAGTGGGTTCGAACCTGATTCTAGCCACTGCGTAAAGACCCTGGGCGAGTTGCTCACCCCTGAATGTCTTCATTTTGTCCATGACTTAACGTGCGTTAAGAGCCATGTAATAATAATAATAATGATAATAGTTGTATATAATTTTCCGATGTCTGTACCGTAACTCTGTCCTCATTGGACGAGGAACTGTTGTCATTTCATAATCGTTGCTAGGTAACGTTATTTCATAATGGGCGGAACTTAACGATCATTATCATCATAATTATGAGACGACGTCGTTTATAATTGCTTACTTGGAGGCTGCTCTCTATACCTTATAACTTTGCGTGAGCGTGTTTGTTCCCTCGTTTTTTCACTTTTTGGTCCACTGATGTCCATGTTAACGGGAATATATTGCACGTTGAAACATTTGAGATGCACATAATATGTCAATGCAACAGTTCTACGAATTTTGTGTTCATTTTTAAAAGAATATTTCGATAATCAAATAAAAGCGAAAAATTAATCGATTCTACGTTCAGACTCAGACAGTATGTATGTTCTAACGAATATGTGACATTTAATGGCAAGATCTACACGTGAATACAGTTGTTGTTTAATATGTCCGGTCTACTGTGTGAGAGAATTTCATCGTAGTTTTCGGTTAATCTCGAAGTTTCATGTTCCCGTTCACTCACTTATTTGACTAACGTATTTAGCATAATTAAACGATTAAAAGCTCTTCCGCTACACATTGGTCTGACTTGTCTTTGCTATGAATAGGTAGTCTTCTGTAACAGCTTATGACTTAAATCCTCAACGGCTTAAGCAATTCGGCTAAGACTGCGGTATATGGCATTGCAGCCAGACAAACATAGTGCTAATAAATGTTTTGGTCAGACCGCGAAGTCAATCGAATCGACAGCCGAAGAAGAAAGCAAGGTTACCAGATCAGTTGGAAAGAATTTAAGGACACACAAAACACATTGGCTTGTCAGACTTTTCAGGACGTTAGAGAAGCACAAAAAAACTAGTGATGACTAGCTTTTTTGCTTGTCGGACATTTTTAGGACGTAAAGGACGCAAAAAAGGCATAAAGAACTAATGATGGCCAGTTTTAGCAATCAATATCAACCAATAAAAAAATCATTTAAATCTAGAGTAATGTCAGAAATCGGTAGTCCCTATTTTTAATGAAATTTAAGGAAATTTTGTGTCCTTATTAAGGACAAACGCCCTTAAGGACGGGGCAACGGAATTTAAGGACTGTCCTTATCATTTAAGTACGTCTGGTAACCCTATAGAAAAGTAATTGTAGCTTCGGAAACACGTGCTTGAAAACCTACTTATTTCTCATCCAAAGTCCATAACATGCGCTATGTAAACGCCCAGTTGTATTACATTACAAAGGACATATCGACGTATCGAATGCTCCGTGATCCCACCTGCCCGGACTATCTAACGGCGCTGATACGCATGCCTATGACGACCGAGGTGCGTTCACGACTCCGATCGAGCGGCCGAGCTCGGCTGTTCATACCGCCTCCGGCCAAGACTGCGATATTCGGGGAGAGATCGGTGTCTCGCGGGAATCCGGCTCTATGGAACGCACTGCCGGACGACGTGACAGAAGCGACTTCTCCTGAAATGTTCGCCAGAAGACTCAAAACACACTTGTTTAATAATTCGTACAGTTGAGATATTGTATTTGCTGTAAAGTGCTCTTGTTTTTGACAGTTTGTCATGCATACTGCGCTATATAAGTTGTCAGTTATGAATGAATGAATGAATGACATGTCTTTCACGCTATCATGTATATAGCAGAACTTCGTTATAACGGACTCGATTATACTGTATACCTGGCTATAACGCACCACAATGTACGGTCCCGTGTGATGCGCTACCCAGTGGCGGTTCCAGGATTTCCTGGTGGGGGGATGAAATGAATTCGTAGGAAGTTGGTGGAGGGATGAAAATAGAAGGGGAAAATCACTAAACTTTACCCAAAAAGGCTGACAAAACGGAATTTTCTCCCTAATTCTACTACGCTTTTACCGCGAAAAACAGGTTGACAAGCAAAAAAGAGGTCATCCGCAGTTCTTTCCCTGTGTTTTTATTAGACTTTTACCCAAAAATAGGTTCCACGAGCAAAAAAAAGTAAGTCCGGTGGGGAATGCATCCCCACTCATCCTCTCCACGTGGAACCGCCACTGGCGCTACCAATGGATGGTATTGGATATAACGTTCCTTGGAAGGTTCGGATATAACGTACTCACAATTTTACAGACCCGCTAAGTACGTCATATCGAAGTTTTACTGTACTATTATCGGTCGTATGTCCAGTTACCGATGTCCGAGTTTTTTTTGTGTACATGTGCAGCGCACAGATTCTTTTGTTCGCCAGATGCTTTATTTCGAATGCATACGCCTAAATTGGGTGTCCATCTGTATCTGTCCGTCCGATCAGACGGACATAATAGCCGACCGCGGCGCGCCCCCTTGTGACGGGTGCCGGACGTGTGCCTTCGACCGGTCCCGCTGACGTCTCTCTGCATCTGTCCGTCCCGTCCGACGTTTATTCGGCTTATCGCCTGTCGCCAATGTCCAAATCTCGCCTCGGCGGCGGCGACGGCGGCGACGGCGGTTGGAACTGCTACGCATTTCGATTCGTTCCTATACGTCTGTACGGGAATCGCTGATAGCCGCACGGCGCTGCCGAAGCAAATTGCCAATGTCGGTCGATAGCATCGCGCTGGGCATGTCGTTGCGTTTTCCTAGCGGCCTCCAACCCCTTCCCCCACCCCCATCCCCATCCCCATCCCCATCCCCGCCCCCGACCAAACGATGTCTATCTCTGCTTGTAATTTCTATGATAATGGCGTTCCGGGAGAGATTCTCGCATGGCAACGGCTTCCTAAGGGGCGACCCAGTTGTACAGACGCCTCTGCCCCTACCCCTCCTCCTCCTCCTCCCCGCTCCCTCCGCCAAACAACACACGCCCCGTCGTTACAACAAAGTCCATGCGTTTTGTAAATACTGCAGAGATGTCGAAATAGAACAAAACGGTTGGTTTCAGAGACTGACAGAATCTGTCTTCGAGAGCAGAATAAGTATCGATGCTACATTCGTCTTACAACTGCTCTTCAGTCGTTATACATAGACGTGTGCTGCTGCTACGCGCATGCGCAAAACACGGTCTAGTACTCTAGTAACTACTGAAAGAACTACAGTAGAACTTCGCTATACCGGATTCGGTTATCACGCACCCCGTACTGCAATGTACGGTCCCCTTGTGGTGCGCTACCGTATCAGTTGATATTGGATATAAGTATCTTGGACATAACGTACTAGATTTTATAGACCCGCTAAGTACGTCATAACGAAGCTTTACTGTATCTTTATCTATGAATTTACGCATACTCAGCTCAGGTACTTGATGGGAGTTTGGGCCCAAGAATTTTTGTCTGTCACTGCAACGATAAAATATATAAGCTTGTTGTTCCATGCATGGGACGCTTGGTTAATTGGGGGAGGGGGGTGGTGCGGCGGGTGTGGTAGTGGTGAAAATTTTTTCTCCTCTTACGCTATTACATAGCGTTGCTGGGGGTAATGACGTATCCCGTGAAGCGATGTAACGCCTGGGCCTTGTTCCACTCCGTGTAGGAGCGACTGTCGCGCAGTGCGGCCCCCTCTCTCTCTCTCCCTCTCCACCGGGATTTCAGAGGGGTTGACAGCAGAAGGGGGTCTGCGTCCGCGTGTGTGTGTGTGTGTGTGTAGGTGTGTATAGGTGTGCGTTGGGTGGTGGTACAGGGGTGGGGGTATGCGGGAGACTGTCTTAGCGGCGATCGGCGCAAGTTTTCAGATCCTGTCAGTTCGACGAGTTTCCCGGGGCTTAGAGGGATTGATGGAAGTAAATCCCGGTGTCGTTCTCCGGCACGGCCGTCCATTCTTATCCGCGTCTCAGGTCACGTCTCGGCGCCGTCGTTTGGCCGCCGCCGGGTGCCCAGCCACCGCTGATCCGTCCGCGCTCCGCTCCGCTGCCGATCGAAAACCGAACTATACTTTCGGACAATTTTCGACTTTTTCCGCCGGTCGCAAATCAATGACGGTCAAGCTATATAATAGCCTAACGTCGTAATGAAATAATCTTTCGAGATTCGGCGAAAATTCGGCGAAAAATTCGACCAGCATCTCGTCAACAACACGATTTTATTATTTCGTGACCGTTTTGCTTGATTCCGACTCCGAGAAAGTAAAACTCGTCCTAAAATTCGCCATGGACACGCGACGGATATATCGCCGAGCACGCCGCGGCGTTGCCTAGCAACGAGACTGGAGTTACCATAGCAACCTGAGAAGGTCGTCGAAGAGTTCGACAAGAACATGGCCCTTGCCTACTGCAAGAAGCCTCCACTGTCTCATCATCTAACAAGACTGCCAATTAAAATCGGTAAGTATGCAAGAATCATGACTTGAAGCAATAACTTAGTTCTTTAATTGGCCATTTATACGAGGGTCTCATGAATGCAAATAAAAATTTTCAAGTATCATGTTTTAGATGTTTTATTTTAGTTAAGAGAGATTATGTGTGTTTCCAAAGTTAACATAAGTCGCGGATGGTTCATTCATAAGACAGGTTTATGCCTACCGTCGGCGTAGCCAGGATTCGGAATAGAGGGGGATCATCAACATTTTCAAGTAAAAAATACAGTAAGCAAAAATCGTCGTCAAGGAGTTCTTGCAACATCGACTCTGTTTCAATAATTCTACATACCCGCCAAACCCCAAGCCCCACCCCCACAAAATCTCAACGGTTATGAGCAGATCCCACGACTGATCCCATCCAGAATAGGGGCTAGACCCTCCCCGTGCCCCTTGTGGCTATGCCGGTGATCCCTTCTTGCAAAGCGTCATTTTAAAATCAAAACGTCAACAAAACATGCAGTCGCAGTAAGCAAGCAATAGTCAGTGTTCGATTTTTCGAGGGTGGGGTGGGTGGGAGGGGAGGGGCGAAGAGCAATCCGACCGTTGGCCGAATATGGCCGTTTTCGGAATTCAGAGTGGGGTCAAAATTTTGAGTTTTTGAGCCGCCCACCCCCACGCAATGTGAGGTATTAAAGTTTGGTTCGGGGGTAATGCCATCCTTCTGCGTTCAGAAAGCACACAGAGAAAAATTTGTGTAACGTTACGATGAATTTAAGTGTAAATGTTACCTTAGTCGAGTAACCTACGTGTAACGTTACACCAGGTTACACTGAAGTGTATACCGAGAAAATTTTGTATAACGTTACGATTAATTTAAGTGTAAATGTTACCCTAGTCGAGTAACCTATAGTGTGGCGAAATCAGAAAATAGCAGTGAAAAGAATTAATAATCAATAATAAATAAGCCTGAGGTCCCATAGAAATAATACATAGATGATAATTACCCAAATAGCGTAGAGAAACAAGCTATTTTGTTAAAGTTTAATGCATTAAACTTTAACAAAATAGCTTCGAAAAAGATCTTCGAAAAGAAGCGATATATATATATATATATATATATATATATATATATATATATATATATATATATATATATATATATAGAAGCGCTATGTTTCAGTATAACTCGCTAATTTATTTCTCAGACTTCAATTTAAAATATGACTAATTTGCCTGAAAAACCTACAGATTTCCGCCATTGGGGTAGCCACGGGAGGATGGGGGCAGGCCCCTTATTCTGCTGACTATTCTGGTTGGGACCTGTCGTGAGATTTTCCCAAAACCGTTGAGCAATCCAGAGGCGGCGCTGGTTTTTTTGGCTGGGTGGGTCTAATGCAATCTACACATTCAGCCAGGACCCGGCTAAGACTATCCCTCCCCCCCAAAGAAAAGCAAAACTTATTTGCGGACTTGCACGATTTGCTCGGGTGCCCCTGCCCGAGGCTGGGTGGGTCCGGACCCGCGGACCCACCCCCTCAGCGCCGCCCCTGGAGCAATCGGGGGTGGGGTGGGGTGGGAGTGGGTAGCATGATCGAAGAGAATAAGCGAATGTGCGAAAAACTTCTTGACTATCTTTATTTCTCAAATAGGAGATTTTTTGCCGGAAGATGTCGCTGTGTCCAGCTCCCTCTCCTGGAACCCTGGCTACGTGATTGATTTCCGCCGTTTGGTCTTTGTCGTCGCCAGATGGCTTATGACTAGCTGCAGATTTGTGTGGTATTTGGATTTTTGGGGGGTCTTTTGGGATTCTTTTTGGGTCTTTGATTCATTTTAAAGTGCTTTTGGTCTTTGGATTCTTTGAGGGTTATTTCATTCGGGGGTCTTATCTTTTAGGGTCTTTTGGTCTTTGGAATCTTTGGAGTCTACTTTTCAGGGTCTTTTGGTCTTTTGAATCTTTGCGGTTTTTTGGAATCTTTGGGCTTTGGGGTCTTTTGTGGTTTTGGGGGTCTTTTGGGATGGACACATATGATTCCTGTGGTCGGAGAAGTGTGAGTGCCCGAGACACAAACCAGTTTACTCTAGAGCCGCTGACACCTGATGGAACGCTGACGAAGCGTCAATCAGTTGGTCAAATATTTGGATATTTCAACGCGGTCGCTCGATCGACAGCGCGATGTGTTTTTATGGCGCATTTTCCGTTTGCTTTACCCTTGAGACTCTCATTAGAATTCCGGAGAGTCTCTCTCTCTTCATAAGACCTACAAGTACACGCGGTACTCACCTAAGTACTTGGGCAATGTGCCACGTAGCAGTCGTGTCTTTGATAGACAAAATGCCGTTTTTCTCAGCAATTTGTAAGTCGTGTCATATGAAGAGGAAAAGACGACGATTCTAACACATTCTACGCGATCGGGTTCAAGTCGTTCAAGAAGAACTAAGAGATCGACAAAGGCGTAAACTTCTGTTTGGCCTCTGGGCTTGGGTCCCCAAATTTTTGAGAGGCCAGGGGCAAAGCAACGGGGGCCATATCGGTATATATACCCCCAAAAAATCAGTATATAGCCTATATATATAATACAGTAGTTATAACAGATACATGCACTCAAATATATTATATATAATATAATATATATTATATCTATAATATATATATATATATATTATATATATAATATATATTATATATAATATATTTTATATAATATATTTATCGACCTTAGGGCTCCTGCGGGAACTGAACCCGCGACCTTATGCTCCATCGTCCAACGCTGTTACCACTCTGCTAACTTCCCGTCCCCTCGTTATACATTACTATTTCTTAAACCACGACTTATTTTCTGACTCAACCCACCATAAACATGAAAGCGTCTGAGCCAACCCACTCCAACCCATCCCTTGCCTCTATCTGGACTACCGTTGGAAAGGGGAAGGCATTGGAGTTTGACCCCACACACATTTTCATTCAGGTTTGCGCCAATGCGGACCGACTGCAGCATTTATGCATAGGTCGTTTACAGAACCTTAGTGGCTGTAACGGTCTTTCTTCTGTTTCTGCCATCTCCGAAGTTCATCCAGTAGGCTCAAATGCGAACTAAGTAGCCTACATCGGGTACTTACTAGGTAGAAGAAAATTGGGCGATGGAAAGACTGGCGACTGTCTTTACTGTATGATGACCTTTTGATGACCACGACGACCCTTTGGATAAAATGACCCTATACCTGGATGACCCAACCTTACGTCTATATAGACTATTTCAAATTTATACAAAGCGTCTAAGAATATGTATAGCTACTGCCGTAACTACTTTCGAAAGCGCTATATAAATGTTCGAAATGTTACTTACTTGCTTACATACATACCGAAATACCAGACTGTTAATAAGGACAGTAGCCTGTATAATCGTCAGTCGTTTGTAGAAACGCTTGGGTCTAATATTCTGTACGTGCTGATAAACAATGCGCCCGAGATGTACCGCGATATACAGGCAGTCTATTGATATATCAGTGAATGCGCACGACAGTCATCTAGACACGTATACGCCTTGATATTTTTACAGTTTTCAAAGCGGCCGTCGCTTAATTGTTAAACTATTTATACGGTCAGCGCATATAAGCAGAAAACTCTATATACACTCGCTGGAAACGAAGCTTCGCCGGCGTATATATATATATATATATATATATATATATATATATATATATATATCGCTAAGCTCATTCGTAAACAGCGCAATCTCTCTCTCTCTCTCTCTTCTCCTGCGTTCGAATTCCCGACGGTAAAGTAAAAATTCAGCACAAATAGTAACAGAATGTCCTCTCCGTGTGTCCGTATATAGCGTATACAGTGCGCGCATGGGGTCCTCGCACAGATAAAGGGTCGGAACACCTGACAAGGGACCCTTTGTAGAGATGTCGCGTCGTCGCGCGCGGCGTTACCAATTGATTGTCCTTATGATTTTGTTACGTGGGTTCGCCCTCCCCCCCCCCCCAACCGCCGTGCAAGTCACGTTTCATGGGACGATCGTTGTTATTTCGACGCGTATGTGTGTGTATACCGCCAACAGGGCCGCGGTCGGTTTGTCGGGCAGAAGGGGGGCATTGTGAAGAGACCCGATTGGTTTTTGTTGACACGCTCGCTGTCCGCGCTGTCAATATAGGCGGACGTTGCTGCTTTATTTGATTAAAAACTTTGTGATGCTTCCCTTCCTTCCCCTCCCCCCTCCCCTCCCTCCCTCTCCCCCACCCGCAAAACTCTGATCAGCCGCGTAAGTAAAACTTTACACACAGCGATTGGAAACGTCTCATTCGGACACGGATATATACTGTAGAAGACAGACCATCGCACTGATAGAGAGAACGAATAAGTGCATAGTTTTTGTCGCTTGTAGGCTACCTCATCATTAAGGGCATAGCGACGGTGGATATATCCATATATTTCCCCTTCCCAACAACAAAAATCAGCGACGGGGGTATATCAATATATTTACCCCCTTCACCCCAAAAAATAAATCAGACATACTTAAAATTTTCAATGTGTTTTTTTTAATTATCAAAGTTTTAATCAATCAAATTCCTGGCTACGCCCCTGATCATCATCTCCATTTTTCGTTCATGAACTGAAGTAGATGTGATATAGCATGAATTTTCTTTTCCCCAGAAATGTCAACCCCATCCTGTGGTTTCATGACTGCTGCTGACATCTGCAGTTCTGTCCACTCATCCAGGCTCCACGTCATCATTCGTGCACCCATCGTCTTTTTGGTCGCCCTCTTAGTCTTGTTCCCGGAATAGTTCCTTGTTGTACTGTCCTTTCCAGTAGCGGCACCAGGATTTGGCAAGTGGGGGGGGGCCCCGTTGGGGTAGCAACTTCTAAGCATCCATGGGGCCAACCAATTGTTGATAGGTATGTAGTATAGTATATATATATATATATATATATATATATATATATATATATATATATATATATATATATATATAAGGTCCCAACAGGAGACAACTGGGGACAGGCATTCAGTAGGGGTACGGGCCCCCCGGGTCCCCATGAGGAGCCACAATGGTCCTTTCCAAAGTTGACCTATAATGTCGCTGTTCCTCTGTGCGTGCCAGAAATATTGCAGGTTTCTTCTGTTGTACATGTATGTTGATGAGCCGTCTTTCTGTCGCTCGTACACAGAGCTACAAATTAATGGCGCTAAATGACTAGAGAAGATCAAGCACAACGGTAACATCAATATGAGAATAATACATCAGATGGAAAAGTCGCTACAGACAGAATTAATAAAAATACAATATTGAACAAGGCATGTCATATATATACACCGTGATCACGAAAGTCGGGACCCCCTAGATTAATGAGTATAACTTAACAACCTTTCGACCAATCATGCTGAAATTTTAATTATAGTAGGCCTAGGAGGCAGTCTCGATCCTCAAAAAATATTTCGCCTCTACGCTGCAGCTGGTACAAGAAAGAAGGACATCACTGGCGCTCGTCTTCTGCGTGCTCGTCCGACTTTCACCAAGTCCTTAATGGTATCAGTTGGTGTTTCAGCACTCGGTCGTACAGCTATTCACTTCGTCGAGCCGGGGGTGAAAGTTAACGGACAGTATTACAGAGACGTTCTACTGATGCAGGGACTGCTGCCGGACACCCGAACTTTCTCAGATTATTACACATTCCAACAGGACGGCGCACCGGCACACAGAGCTCGAGAGACAGTTGAACTGTTAGGTAACGAAACGCCGGACTTCATTCCGCCTACTCTCTGGCCACCCAACAGCCAGGATTTGAATCCGGTGAATTATAAAATTTGGAGTGTTATGCAGGAACGCGTTCACCGAACGAAAGTCCGTGATATTGAGGACCTGTGACAACGCATCATGCAAGTGTGGGACGAGGTTGATCAAGGCATCATTGATGCGTCATTCAAGCAATTGCGTAGGCGTCTTCGTGCGTGTATTGCAGCAAATGGCGGATCGTTTGAACGCAAACTATGAGTGGAATATCATTAGAACTATCTAAAGTACACGTACTACAACTTTGTTGAATATTAGTTGACTTTTCGTTGAGTTATATTCATTAATCTAGGGGGTCCCGATTTTCGTGATCACCGTGTATATATATATATAATGTATATTTATTTATTTATTTATCTAACTATATGTCTAAAGCTAGCCTATACGCTATTGGACTGATTATATATAATTATATATATATATATATTCGTAGACTATTGAGTATAGTCAGGTCCTTATAATAAATTTCGTGTTAATCGAGAGTCTCATCATCATCATCATCATCATCATCATCATCATCATCATCATCATCATCATCATCATCATCATCATCTTTGCTTTCTGCCAGCTCATCAGCGGCAATAGCTAGACACAAAATGCTTCCAAGAAGTTCTATCTTCTGTCAATCGTCTTCCTTCTACTATTGTAATTCCTTTCATGTTCATGTCTTCTCTGATGTTGTCCATCCACTTTTTCCTGGGTCTTCCTCTTCCTTTGTTTCCTTCTATTTGAGTGTAGAGTGCCTTGTATGGTAGTCTCCTTTCATCCATTCTGTTGACATGCCCATACCATTTTAGTCTTTTTCTTCTAATTTTGTCGATTATTGTATCCTTCATGTTGAGACGTTGTCTGATGTCTTCGTTTCTTATTTTTTGTAGTCGGGTTACTCCCAGGATTCTCCGTAAGCACGTCATTTCGGCCACCAGTAGCCTCCTTTCGTCTGTTTCTTTCATGCTCCATGTTTCTGCTCCATATATAATTTGTGGGACTACTATGGTGTTGTATAAATCGAATCGGGAATCTATATGTTACCTGAATCCATGATGAAAGAGTTTTTACTGCATTTAAATAAAGTCGTTAAACTGGTTAGATTAATTAGTTTCTTTCTTTGGCAATCTAGTTTCAGAATATGAAGTTTATGAGATTTCTCTTTAAAATCTACTTCAAGTTTGGCTGGATTAGCTCGCTAACGGCGCAGAGATGGCCATGGGTCCATTTTCTAGAACCCAACCCATCAAATCTCCAACCCAATCCATGCCGGTAATTGGGTTACTTGACCCAACTCCGCCTAACCAACCGCAAAACATTGCAATTTCTTAAACTATGACTTATTGTCTAACCCAACCCACCATAAATAGGGAAAAGTTTGACCCAAACCCAACCCAATCCAACTCAACCCAATCCATGGGTTAGCGTAACTTAGCCCAACCCATGGCCATCTCTGTAACAGTGTGTGCATAATATACATGTATATGGTCATGCATGTGTTTGACTGTAGAATGGCGTCATAATCCTATCTGTATCTCTTCCTCCCTATTTCTTTCACAGCCCAATGGTTGACTTTTGCGGTGGGAAACGGGGGCGAAGTGCCGTGGGGTGGGGTGGGGCGGAGTGGGGGTAGCGCTGGGCTTAGGATCATCGCATGGTCGAGTACCACATATGCCAGATGGATTCCCTCGCGCTGTCTGTTAATCTTCGTCTTCCACTTGTCTCTTTTCCTTTTCTCCGCTGCTTCCCCTTTGCCGCGTCGTCGACACACTCTGATGGACAGCGATGATGCTCTCTGATGAAAGACACGACAGTCATTTCACGCATCGGTGAGCTCAAGATTTGACGACGTATTGCGGAAATCAGCGGAGCCTGACGCATGCGCAGTGCGGCGCCCGGAAGCGCCGATTCCACCCGGCTCCCCTCCCCTCCCCCCGCACCTCACGCACACACAATTGTCGAGTGTATAATTTGGGAACACGGTGGACATGGCACCAGTGGACGCGAGAAAGAGGCACCAGGGAACCCATCGATCTTTCGCCCTCAGCCATGCATGGTCTCTGCTGTCCTTTTTCAGTCACACAAGATTCGAGAGAATTCAAACATCGAAAGTTTAACTTCGCTTTTGAATCTGTCGATCGGAATATTCCGTATGCCACGAGGGACTGGCACCAACACGATTGAAATTTTAATTTAGGAAGATTCGGACACAGAAGATAATAGTACAGTAACTACAACAACAACAACTACTAGGGCCTACTATTATTATTATTATTATTATTATTATTATTATTATTATTATTATTATTATTAGTAGTAGTAGTAGTAGTAGTAGTAGTAGTAGTAGTAGTAGTAATAATGCTACTACTACTACTACTGCTGCTGCTGCTACTACTACTACTACTACTATTACTATTACTACTACTAATGATAATAGTAATAGTAAAAATAATAAGAATAATATTTCTTCTACTACTACTATTACTATTACTATTGCTACTACTACTACTACTACTACTACTACTACTACTACTACTACTACTACTACTACAACTACTACTACTACTACTAATAATAATAATTATTATTATTATATATAATAATAATAATAATAATAATAATAATAATAATTATTATTATTATTATTATTATTATTATTATAGCGGCATTTTTTGAGCTGGTGCTCAACGTTCATCCTCGATTATATTATAGATATGGTTGCCTTAGAGACTCTTCGGTTTCCATGACGACGTCCATGAAATGCGGACACAGAGTAAGAAGCGGAAATCAAAACCTTTCACACGAGTTTCTCTACTCTATGGTCGCTGTTCAGAATAATAACGAAAAACTACGATAGTAAAATAATCTCCACCCCCACCCCCATTAGACACTGCAGAACATCTGAAATACCTGGTCCTTTAGACAAGGAAGTCACGTTTACATTATTGCAATTATATTAACACTTAAAAATAGATCGATTACGTAATCGTCATAGAAACAGCGCATAGCGTCAGAGTGCTAATTAACTATTAACTTATTATATTGGATTAATTGCCTAATGCACTGTTTTCTCCCCCAGAATCATTTAAAATCTTATCAGACTAAAGTGTGGGACTAGCCACACAAAGACCGGTTTACTCCCATAGAGAGAGAGAATTTAAAGACATAATAGCGAGAATGAGTTTGATCGATCATCGATGTTGCCTGATAAACAATAATGTCATTTAATATTCAGCTAATGTTGAGCTTTACGATACCACTCTTTAGCTCCATACTTAGATTATATGAATTACTGCACAAAGCGACGTAGGCCAGTTGATGGGTATTCGAAATCGGAAATAATTCATGGTAAAGGTTTCTTTGTTTTAATCACTTCACAGTTATGGCCCAGTATGACAGACAAGACAGACAGACATTTTGAGAGAGAACGAGAAAAAGGGAGAGATTCGGAAGGAAGGATTGAGAGAATAGAACAGATTCAGAGAGTGGGGAGAGAGACAGACACAGAGACAGAGACAGACAGACAGAGACAGAGACAGAGAGAAAGAAAGAGAGAAAGAGAGAGAAAGAGAAAGAGAAAGAGAAGGGGAGAGAAAGAAAGAGAGGCTGATAGAGAGAATGAGAGAGAGAAAGAGAAAATGAGAGAGAAATAGAGAGAAGAGAGAGAAGAGAGAGAGAGAGAGAGAGAAAGAAAGAGAATGAGAGAAAGAGAATGAGAGAAAGAGAAAATGAGAGAGGGAGAGAGGGGAGAGAAAGAGGGCGAAGAGAGAGACAGACAGATAGACAGAGAGACAGAGATTGTTTAAATGTTTGTGATATTGGAGCGTCTAATCCTGATCTGCTGCTGCGTCGAGTGATCCTCTAACCATCGATCACTTAGCGTCGTCGTCATCATCAGAAGTGACCATAGTCGTCGTCGTCGTCGTCGGTTGACGACAGTTGCTTCGGAATTATTCGACAACTCTGACTTTGACGGTCGCCGTCGTTTCCAACGATTACGACAAAAGGCGCCTTTATTAGTATTTTATTACTCGACCTCGGCACTCCACCCGTTAACGACGTCACTGCACTGTTCCCCCCACAGTGCAGCCGTTTGATTTATGGAACTCCATAAAATTACATGATTAAGATCTAAATCGCATATATATATTTATTTTTTATTTATTTATCCCAGGATATATTCATTTAGACATATATAACAACAGTCCTACAGTATATATATATATATATATATATATATATATATATATAAGGTGCGAGCCACAAATGACAATTTTTAAAGCTTGGGAGCCACATTGCCACAATTAGACACGGAAACGAGGCAGTGTGATCCAATTTTTTGTGCGAAACTTCATTAAATCTCTGTTGCTATTTTATGGGACTTATGGTGATAAAATTGGAAAACAGGCAAAATTAATTATTACTGTTATGTGGCAACTGTATGCTTCTGTTCATCTGTTAATCTGATCAGATTTTTTAAAAAAGCTTTTTGCGAGTCTCAGATTCTGCAACAGAAGTCGTATGCGACTCGAGAGCCGCAGTATATGCATGCCAGTGGTCAACTCTGCTATATGTAGCAAATAGATTAAAAATACACCTTCTTTAATTCAGTACACATGTATACCCGTGACATACTGTAAGTATGTAGGTGCTGTAAAATACGTGACAAAAAGTTCGCACTTGCTATATACTAAAATCATCTCCAACGACTGAGTTCAAACCGAACAGTAATTGTACAGGCTTTAATATATATAATATTATATATACATATATATATATATATATATGTGTGTGTGTGTGTGTGTGTGTGTGTGTGTGTGTGTGTGTGAAAGAGAGAGAGAGATTTGGCCTATTCCCTATCGATTTGGACTAAACAATTAGGAAATATTAGTAATACTGTATTAGTAAATTTTAACAGCTATTTAAAAGCTTCTCCCAATTGATAGTATAGTATAGGCCAGTGGCGGCTCTAGGATTTGGCAAGTGGGGGGCCGTTGGGGGGGCAACTTCTTTGTTGTTTAATGTATGTATATATAGCATTAAGTATAGGATCCCAACTGGGGGGCCACTGGGGGGGCCAGGCTCTCAATAGGGGGCACGGGCCCCCCTGGCCCCCCCCCGGTGGAGCCACCACTGGTATAGGACTATATTAGAGCGATGCAAAATTTCATCATGTTCGGTTGACGCATGGCAGTATGCGTAAAGTAAACAGGACATCATCATCATTATCATCATCATCATCAGCAGCAGCAGCAGCAGCAGCAACAACAGCATCCTGCCACTCCGCCACACCGGCGCTGGGCGATGATATGAGTTAACTGCCTCCACAAAGTCCTGCATGTCTTGTGCGGCTCGATGTGCTTCTGATATACTGTCATATAGAGGTCCATTCTGTCATGTTGTTCATCCAAACCGTTCTTGATCTTCCTCCACGTCTCTGCAGGGTTTAATCTAGGCCGTTTCCGGGGGAGAATTTCCCCTTCCCCCCGGAAATTTTGGCATAGTACATCAACTAACTGCAGCCCCCTAGCAGAATTCCTCCGGCTTTGTCAGTTTTTTCCCCGGCTTTGTCAGTTTCCCTCCCCCGGAGTCCAGGAATCTAGATTAAACACTGCTTCTCTGTCCTGTGATCCCTATAACATTATGGACTTTTGTACGGTGTTTCCCTGTCGTACTATACAGTGTACGTCCAAAGTATTTCAAAACGGAACATACAGTGTAATATTACATGTAACGTTCAGTCTGTTACAGACTTACAACTCCATGTTATTACTCTTGGCGTATACCATACTATATACCGCGTGCGCTACATTATACTGCAAGGCGCGCACAGATGTTCATTAATATTGTAATTCTAACCTGGATGACCCTGGTATTTGCCGCATCTCTGGACCACTTGACTCCGGGTCGTCTGCGACAACCTGTTTTGTCTTTCCTCGCCCCCAATCTGTGGCGGCTTAGGTACATTTCAGCGCTGATTTCCTGCATTTCAAACGTCCTTTGTTTTCCGTGAGCATCGAAGACAGCACGACAGGAAAGAATCTATATAGCCAATATTATTGGTTCATCGATGCCTGTTCAAACCTTGGACTTTCTTCGTATTTAACTGTTGTGATGTTCATAGACGTAAGCTTTTATTAGGACACTACAGACACGGTCGTGTGTTGGGTCCAACCATGGGTTGGGTTAGGATGAGTTGGATTGGGTTGGGTCGGAAATTTTCATGTTTTTGGTGGGCTTGGGTTGGTAAGAAAATGTCACGGTTTAAGAAATTGTAATGTATTATGGTGAGTTGGGTTGAGATCAGTAACCTATTGCTTTCGTGGGTTGGATCTGAACCATGTTGGTTGTTTGGTTTGGGTTTTTAAATAATGGACCCATTTCTATGTCTGCTGGGCTAGAGCCCACACGCTTTGAGAGGCTGGGCCTGGGAAGGAGACCCCATGTTTCCGTCCAAGTTTGCGCTCCTATACATGGCGATGAAGGAAATAGCATATTGTACTATGAGCCGATAAATGCCTGTTACAATAGTCCAATATAGAGCAATCGACACGTCTCCTGTATGTTCAAAGCCGAAGCTGATGTGAACACCACATGAGCGGTGCGACTGAGGAGGATGGGGCATATCGGTAAATATACCACCAATTTCCCAAAATCAATAAATGTATAATACAGTACTGTATATATAACATATATATATACATATATAACATATATGATATATAATATATATAATATATACATTTTATATATAATATATATGTTACAGTCAAAGTGTGAAATCAGGCAATGTTGACATTGCCTGAAACTTTTAGGAAATGTCGACATAAGCCGTTTCACTCGGGCACTGTCGACATTGACTGAAATGTTTAGGCATTGTTTAACAATGCCTGAAATTTGCTCAAATTTTATACACACATTTCCTGAAATCTTTATCTGTGATGGAATAGCATAATAAGTAACATAAAACAATTCTGAAACCTTAATAAGTGCCAAAAACTTTAATAGGTTCAAATGAAATAAAAAACAGGCAGTAATAGAAAAAAGTTATACACAACTGTAAAAACTTCAAATGCAATAAAGGAATGAATTCCAAAAACGTTATAAGGTTCTAACGCAATAAAGAAAAAGCAGTCATATAAAACAGTTCTACAACATTAATGAAGTCAACTAAAACTTTATAAGGTTCTAATGCAATAAAAAACAGTCATATATAAAGCAGTTCTACAACATTAATGAAAGTCAACTAAAACTTTATAAGGTTCTAATGCATCATCATCATCATAGTTGCTTTCTGCCAGCTCATTAGCGGCAATAGCTAGACACAAAACTTTTCCATTTATCTTTTTCCGTTGTTAATGTCATTCCATCTATTATTGTCATTTGATATTTTTCGAAGTCTTCTTTGATGTTATCCATCCACTTTTTCCTGGGTCTTCCTCTTCCTCTTTTTCCTTCCTTGTGTTGCTCTATTCATGTGTTTGTTTTCTGTCCTTCCATGACCTATTATTCACCGTGCACTGGTCAGGATTTCACGGTATATCGAGGTGACCGAAATATCCTGTTAACTTTGACATCCGCTCTCAGCAGCCTCGCCTGCGCTCGAAGATCTTCCGCTGGGTTGAATTCCACCGTTGTCTTCTGGTACTTCGCAGTTCTAGGGTCATTAAAGGTGTTACACCCATGCCCCCAGATTTTCTGGACAGAGCCTTGTTGATGTCAATCATCTGTAGTTTCTGTCTAGTACTGGGTAGTGCTGCTGCCCACTCCCAGGACCTGTTTTTCGACTGGTCAAGTCTAGATCCGCCGTGTTTTGTTATTGACAGTGACACCTCGAGTAGGATGTGATTCTTCATCACGCACGGACGGTCCTGACAATAGGATACATATGCATCTTCTTGCCCTGGGAGTGGTGAGGACCAGTGTCCGTACATACGTACAGACAAAGGTACTACCTCTCCCACTCCCTTGTTCTAATGCAATAAAGGAAAAAGCAGTCATTTAAAATAGTTCTAAAACATTAATGAAGTCAACTAAAATTTTATAAGGAAGACAACGCAATAAACAAAAAGCAGTCATATAAAACAGTTCTACAACATTAATGAAGTCAACTAAAACTTTATAAGGTTCTAATGCAATAAAGGAAAAAGCAGTCATATAAAACGGGCTAAAATTTAACAGTTCTTATTGCAGCAACTTAAATTTGAATGGCAACGACTATTGCATTTCAGTTTAGCTTTGAAACATCTACAACGATTTGTTTCACACTTTTTGAACCCTTGCAATTGCATTTTGCAAAACCTTGACCGCCACTCTTTGATTCGTACTGAACAGCAGCCCTCAATGAAATCTCGCTGTGTGCCATGACATCATCTTCATTTAGCAGTATCTGGGTGCACAAATCAAATTGATTTCGTGCATACCGGCCTTGTAGAACACCAGCTCTAACAGCTATACGATACATGTCGTTGCAGTTACGATCAAGAATGACACCCATGATATTACGAGGATCGCCACGTCCTCGATCAACTAATGGAACAGGGACGGTAACATTGTCACCAGGATTTCCAGCTGAAAATTCTATTCTACTACGCAAAACCATTCGTTTAGCTTGCTTCACTTGTTATTTATTATGCTATTCCATCACAGATAAAGATTTCAGGAAATGTGTGTATAAAAATTGGGCAAATTTCAGGCATTGTTAAACAATGCCTAAACATTTCAGTCAATGTCGACAGTGCCCGAGTGAAACGGCTTATGTCGACATTTCCTAAAAGTTTCAGGCAATGTCAACATTGCCTGATTTCACACTTTGACTGTAACATATATATATATATAACAATATATACCTCCCCCAATTTTATATCCCCAAATCAAATTCCTGGCTACGCCCCTGAGCAGCACATGATCTGTGATATCGCAAACGTCAATTATATATATATATATATATATTTATTTATTTATTTATTCGCAAATGTAGATAACTTAAGATAAACATAAACATAATATTATCATTATTAATTAATATTATAACAGTTATAATATCAAAGAATTCACTTGATCGGCAATGTATTATCACAAAGATCAACGCAACAGGACATAACGCCCGGAAGGAGGATGCGTGGTCGACCAAACCGCAGATGGACTGCAGACGACACAGAAGATTAAGAGAGGACTGGGATGAAACTAACATCAGCTGTATACGAGCAACCGATGACAGAGACAATGGACGCATCTCTTCCGTTTTGCCACTTCAAATTACAGACGGCGACGGAAACAGAACTGATAATGATGATGATGACGACGACGACCGATGATGATAGCGATGGTGATGATGTTGTTGTTGTTGATGATGATGATAATGATGATAATGAATGAATGAATGATGATGATGTTGTTGTTGTTGTTGATGATGATGATGATGATGAATGAATGAATGAATGATGATGATGATGATGATGTTGATGATGATGATGATGATGATGATGAAAATGATGATGATGATGATGATGATGATGGCGATGGTGATGATGGCGATGATGATGATGACGATAACTATCGAAGTCTGTCCACTTTGCTAAAACTCTATAACGACTTTACAATCGAGGTCTATATAAGCATACTTACATCCTCTTACCCTTTCTTCGGAAACGGAAACACGTGACCGGAGGTAAAACGGCTGTTGACCTCGGAGGATCATGCTTCCGTCTCGCTTGACGCCCGGTGCATCATTGGAATGGTTCTGTAACATTCTTAGTTAACCCCTTAACCGTGTATTTAACTGTAACTCAATGTGAAATGGACGGATATATATCCGAGATACCCAGTTAAGGGGTTAATAACATTGTGGGGAAATGGAACATTCTAGAGAGAACAGATCGTTGCAACACAGTATAAAGCTCTTCAACAGGACATCGGTGACTTAAACAATCCTTTCAAAATCTCAGCGCCCCAGAATTTGGACAAAACCAAGTGGCATCGCCTACTATAGGTTCCATTTAGATTAAATAAACTTTATATGGACCTCTAAACTGTGTTCATATTGTTGTTCTTGCAACTTGTCATTATAATAGTTAGTCGAATAAATTGTATCAAACCGCCATGGACCATAGCTTAATAATTGAGATATTTGGGCGGGAACTTGAACCCCTGAGAACCCCCAGGGCCCCATTTTACAGACCATAACGCCAGTGAAAACCCTGACAGAAAATTCAGCAACAGAGGACGAATTTAAAGTTGGCTGCTTCAACGCAGTGGTGTCATTTCGCACTTTTCTTGGGGCTAGATAATTTTGCAAAATTTTTGACAAATTTTGGCAAATTTTGGGCAATGCAATTTTTAGCCAATTTTGCATTTTTTGCACGTTTCACATTTATTTGTTTATTTAATACATTATACATTATTCCTTAATTTCCTTGGGTGAAATGACGCCCCCAAATGACGCCCCCGTTTCAACGATCTAATTTACAAATCTTCTATTGTCGCGAATACATCTAATATTGGTATTTCGAAATCCAAGATCAAAAAGGCAGTATATAAGCTGTTATTTTCTATAGCAAACCTCCGATTGGAATCGGTGTCTAATTGAGTGGTGTCATTAGAGGTATTTTTCGCACCGTATTTCTCGAGTTCCATTTTCTACCTGCGTCTATCGCATCGCATTTCCATCGGTTGCAACCCCCTCCCCTCCCCGCGCCCCCCACACCCCGGCAATCGCGCCCGCCTCGCTGAACGCTCTAAAGCCGCTAAAGCATTGGTACCATTCGACGCTCCCATTTGTCGCCGCTACTGCGACATCGTAATATTATTATTAGACGCCGCGGCGGCGTTCTCGTTCTGATCGATAGTCGCGCACATCCGTCAAACGGCGGGCCCGGCTAGGAGTTCCCATTGTCCTAGGACGCCGGCGACACGGGGGCCAACCGATCGGCGGACGCCTGCCATTTGCCAGCGCTCCGACACTGGCCCAACCCACGGCCCGCTTATCGGGTGGACGTGTACATAATGTCGTTCAGAGGCGCTGGGAGGAGAAACTCGGTTCCGTAGGCTGTTAAGATCTACGGACTTTGCCAGCGAAATCCTCTCGGATTTCTACGAATGCGCCCGGCTGACGAGCGGGTCTTTGGCGGAGCGGACGACCAGTAAGCCGGAGATAGAAGCCGGGTTGATCCGACGGTCTTGAGACGAAGATCCGCCGCGACGGACTCCTTCGTCGGTCGGTCGGTCGGTCGGTCGGCGCGCGTAGGCCTATAAAGCGCTCCCGCGGACGAAAATCCTAACTCCAGATTTTCGGATTTAAACTTGAATAAGTCGGACCTGATCCCGTAGGCTTTGAGTCGGCGCGGAGGCGTCTGGACACATAAACGGCTTTGATATATATCGATGGATTCGCTTCACGATCCGGCGCTGTACCTGGATCATTTCGTCGGCGTGGGGCTCTACCAACCAGGCGTGTCGCTCCACACTTTACCTCAGTCGTCGTCGACGTCGTCACAGCTACCTCCGCCATCCCTACCGCCACCGTTTCCACTGCAGCCTCCGAGACAACAACATCATCATCATCAGCAGCAACAACAACAACCACAACAACAACAACAGCAAAATCTTTCTCATCATCAGCAACAACAGCACGGAGCACAGCAGCACGATTCTTCCCAGCAGGGACTGGGGATGCACTGCGGTGCCAGCCTCTCTGTCCCCATCAAGAAGGAGCATCAGCATCGAGACCAACGGGACAGACGTCTGTCGTCGACCGTTCCCGACTCGGGCGTCGTCGTCGTCGGACACCTACCGGAAATCGGATCGAGAAATACCGGAAGCAGCATCGGACACCTGCACGAGTCTTCGTCGGACCGGAAGAAAGGACGCCGGTCAACTCCCGGTAAGACGCTGAGAGAAAGAGAAGAGAGAGAGAGAGAGAGAGAGAGAGAGAGAGAGAGAGAGAGAGAGAGAGACAGACAGACAGACAGACATACAGACAGATAGATAGACAGGTAGATAGACAGACAGACAGATATATAGACAGACAGGGAGCCTGTCGAGTTGCATTTTAAAATGAAATTCTGTAATGTCTTCTTAAATGAGTACCAGTATACGTTAGAACTGATTTCTGTACCATAGCACGAGTATACTTGGGTACTTATGCCCGATACTATAGTACTCTGACACCGGGCCGTTCCTAGTCAAATGGTATCAGGTTGTTGAAACATAATATAGGTCTATAGCCCTATCATGCACAGCATTACGAACTTAATGCTCTATAGGACTATAATTATGTGATAAGGAAAATCGACTGTTATAGTCGTATACAATATGTACCTCTGTCTACAGATTCAGTTGAAACATCGCTGAGTTCATAAGACACACTTATTTAACATATCTTATAAGTGACTCCTTTGTAAAGCGCTATTGATTTTAGCTCCAGCTATGCTACTGCGCTATATAAATTGTCGTAGATAATAATAATAATAATAATAATAATAATAATAATAATAATAATAATAATAATAATAATAATAATAATAATAATAATAATAATAATAATATTGCAACGACGTCATACTTTTCCTGCAACCGAGAACTCTCGGTAACAATTTATCAGACAATAACTGATTCGTCTCTCTCTCTCTCTCTCTCTCTCTCTCTCTCTCTCTCTCTATATATATATATATATATATATATATATATATATATATATATATAGTATGCCCCACTGCAAGGCAATTAATATTCGCCAATGTCAGAGGCGGATCTAGCTAGGAGGTGCAGGGGGCACAGATGTCCTCGGGCGCCGAGATGGGAGGCGCCAAAGTTGGTTTAAGGTAGGATGTTTAGCTACGGGCGATGACCGTTTTTTGCTTGTCAGGATGTTCGCGAAGTTGAATGAAGAATGAAGGGGCGCCAAAATGGACAGAACGGCGCCCTTTTTGCTTCTTATGATTTGCGTCAAGTTGAGGGGGCGCCATCAGTATGTTTTGTCCCCGGACGCCGGACACCCTAGCTCCGTCCCTGGCCAATGTCGACTAGATAGGCCTACAGAGCATAATGGATCCGAATAGCAATACCCAGACTAAGCTCAATCGCACTTAAGATATCTCATTTAATATAGTCCGGTTTTTTGCGCCATCCCCTGGCTGCTGGATTGCTGCCCCCTTCCATCCTTTGCTCGTAATCGATCCAGGTGGCGTTATTATATCACGTTACCATTATTAAATTATCAATTAGGTTATTATTATTATTATTATTATTGGTATTACCGAAGAATTCAAACAATTCCATTAACAATTATTCAGATTATACAAAAACTAGCCCATCTGACTAGAACACTGGACATTGCACTGCGCACACACGTTTTCATGGGAAAAAGTCGCTTCCGGGGTTATATATAACCCCGGAAAATCTTGAAATCAATAGATGCTCGTAGGTGAGTTTCAGTGCATTTTGGACATTAAATCCATTACTTTGGTGCACCAGGACAGGTCTCATACCAGTACCTTCTAATTAAATTTCAGGTTCCAACAGTCACAAAGCACTTCTAAATGCATAGGCCAATTTAGAGTTTATATTTGGGTTTAGCATGGGCTAGCATGCCATCCAGCAGGCGTGCCAATACCTGCGTGCCATCCATTTCGCGTGCCATCCAGCAAAATCCAGCACGCGTGCCATCCAGCATGAGTAATACATACCGCGACAGACCTGGTGTTGATGGAAAAACAATTTTTGTTTTGGTGGAATTAGTTGGGTAGTCTTAAGCCTTTAATAAAATCCGCCTATGATTAAATGTAAGTTTGAAACTATGGAGATATCGCAGTAATTGCGCTGGCAAACTATTCGAAATGACCTGCAAATTATCTATTGACAATATGACCACATCCAAATGCAAATAAAATAAATGTTACTTTTAGTATTATTTAAAAATTAGATTTCTCCAACAGCCACAATGCTACATTATTTTACATAAAAGCACTAAAGCTGCAAATTGGGTAACTAGACTTCAGGCAACTGACTGAAACAAGCAAATTATAATTATTATTAACAGTATCTAATTGCATTTCACAGTTTTGAATGGTTTTGTAATCTGTTGATGGAGGTCTTTGGAAGGCTGCAACGCGCCTAGTGGGAGGGAGTTGCAGTAACCCTTTGGAATGCAAACTTCATGTTCTATAACTCTATATTAGTTTGTTATAAATGATTTATATTTCACAGGAAGTTTGCACTCTTCATCATTAGAATGTGAATATCTGTACTCTGTACGTAAAAGTGACAATAATAATAAAATTTTATGAATGCCTGATAATAATGAACTTGAACTTGAATAGAGTAGGCCTACCGGTACCAGACCTATATGAAGTTACAAAATTGCACTGCAGAAAAAGCCAGTAATTGCACAGGCATTCAGGGTCCTATCGAATTAATATACTACTCTAACATGATACCAAAACTCAGGGGGAATTTCTTCCCTAGGTTTTTTAGAAGCATTTGCTTCCTTTCCCCTTCTAGTAAAACTACGGTGAAACTGGCTATATATATATATATATATATATATATATATATATATATATATATATATATATATATATATTTGAGTGAAATAAACTTTGTAGGTCCCTAAACCGAGCATTTAGGGTCTATAATTGTTTTTGTATAGCGTGCCATAAGAATTGCATTAACTTGTCTCGTAAATCCATCAGAACTGGACCACCTAAAGAAATCAACGTGATCAATCAACGTGATCAATCAACGTGAACAGGAGTGCTAAATTAAAAAAATGGACCCCCTTCAGGTCAACAATTCTCAGGGTCACGCTTTTCAGCCCCGGACACCACTGTCTAAGTGTATTGCTAATCATGCAGTCTGTATATCCATTTTAAGGCAAATATAGGCCTAGATGACTTCCCATAATTATAGTTCAGACTTATATGCATGATTTGAAGTAATAGGTCGTATAATATATATATAATATTTACTTTTTAATATATATATATATATATATATATATATATATATATATATATATATATTATACGATATATATATATTTATAGGATTGTAAAACCCAGACTAGTCGCATTTAGGTTTGCATTTAATATAGTCCGGTTTTTTGCGCCACCCTGCAGTATATATTGCTGCAGTTCCATATTTGCTCGTAATCGATCAGGTGGCGTGATTATAGCGTTACCATGGAAACGTCAATGAGGTCGTCTTTTTCCGGTCGTCGTTGGTTCGACCGAAGAACAAACAACCAGTAACAATCATAGACCTACAACTGCCCATCTGATAGAACTCTCTGTGTATGCTCTGCGCCTTCGTTTTTCCCGTTCTCGCTTCATGTAAAGCATCTTGAAAAAGATTTGCCGCCGGCAAAGAACATCTGGTTCCATTACGAAGGCCAATCGAAAGTAATTAATTAAAAGGTCACGTGCTGCATTTCTACCATCAGGCAGTATTTTTATTTCGACCTGGTGGAATACCTGAGCGATCGTTTCTAGTATCAAAATTATTGTTTACTCCGAGTAATACGTGTATATACCGCATCAACTTGTCTACATGCAGGAAGGTGGCGTATAAAACTATGGGTATATTTGAAATGTAAAAACAGATATTATGCGTAATGTTCTTGATTTAATAAATTTTAATTAAATAGGCCTACTGTATACACAATGCTAGGTCTATTCTCACATATAGACCCTTCGTGGCGCTTTTTGATTAGACCTCATAGGTGTATATATACAATATATTATATGCCTTTAGCTTTCTATAGAGATGTAAGTAGGGAACGCTGAAACGCGACGTGATTGGATAATTGAAACCCTGGGAACGTCATTTTATAATCGTTTGGTTGGGCGTTGCTGGGACGTTGGGCGGAGCTTAAGCCTGTGTTATTTATATATCTTAAATAATAAGTATAATTATTCTAACAACCGTTACGGATTTACGCTTGAATAGCGAAGATAGACAACATACCAGACCAACATCACTGTTAATGGAAATAGCTTTCAGAGGCAGTTGCGGTTCAACGTGGGGGATGAGTGGGGATGCATCCCCCACCGGAGTTCCGGACTTTTTTTGCTTGTGAAAGCTATTTTTGGGGTAAAAGTCTAGTAAAACTACGGTGAAAACTGCGAATGACCTTTTTTGCTTGTCAACCTGTTTTTGGCTAAAAGTGTAGTAAAATGAGAGAAAGAGAAATTCCTTTTTGTCGGTCTTTTTCGGCAAAGTTTATTGATTTTTTCCTTCTCTTTTCATCTCCCACCAACTTCCTATAAATTCATTTCTTCTCCCCCCAAGAAATCCTGGAACCGCCACTGTTCAGAGCTGCCACGCAAGTATTCTAAATTAAAAAATGCAGTTTCATGATACTTTATTATAGCGCGCTTCTTGCTGGTAAAATTCTGATTCTAATTAGATCAGCATGGATTTAATCCGAATTCTGACTAATTAGCTCGCATAATTTGACTAATTCTGATTTTAATTAATTAGGTTTTAATTAATTAGGTTTAAAAATTGTAATTACCCATCATTGCAGTCCTTGATAACAATCACTTCTTATTATACGGCAGGGCTATTTCTAGGATTGTGAATTTGGGGGTGTCGGGATTATTTGGGGTCGAAATTTAGAAAAAGTCTGACAAGCAAAAAAAGAACCAAAACACGATATCAAGTCTCCAAAATAGTCTGACAACTAACAAAATAAACAAAAGAGGAAAAAAAGCAAAAAACCCTTATCAAGTATCTAAAAAGCCTGAAAAAGGTCATCCCTAGCTCAGATTGGGGAGAGGGGTGTTAGGGTGTCGTTCTCAAATTCGGAGAGGGGGTGTTGGGGTGTCAAAATATTCCTCGATTGGGGAGTGTCGGTCTCAGATTGGAGGGTGTTGGGGGTTTAGGGGGTGTACAAATATTCCTGTGTGTACGTCATTGTTCGCACACAATAAGAACTAGACAGCCTGTTACTGTTGGTCCCTATATGATGGTGTAGGCCCCTATCGGCTAACGCTATATGTCGACGCAGTGTAGAAGTATATGTATGAGAAATAGATCTATTAATTTTACTTGAAATGACAACATGACAATGTAAAATGGACGGATATATTCGGGATCCCCAGTTAACTTAACCCCTTAACTGGGATCCCTTAATAGACAAATCTCGTGAGAACGTTTATTCGTTTCTGAGCTAATTTCTGTCGACATTGCTCGATAAAATTCAGCGAAATAACGACAGAATTCAAACGACAGATGACGAAAATTCAATATATTGTCGTGACATTTTAACCCATTTATCGGGCTATCATGAGAATACACTCGCCCGTTTTATGTTACGTTACGAATAAATGGACGAGTGTAGGTTAAAGAAATTGCGCTAATTTGATTGGTGGCTGCGCTGGACAGGACAGTGTCCAGAGGACTGGATAAAGTTCTGCCATGAACAGACACAGAATAATATGAGATAATATAAGTCTGAATAGGGGCCCGTTGAGAGAAATTCCGGGCCCCTGCATGGCAGAGCAGTAGGCCTAACGGGCCCTTAAATTTGTCAGAAAGTTTTTGAAACTACAGGGTGGCGCAAAAGCCGGACTATATTAAATGCCAAATCTATTCTAATGTGACTAGTCCGGTTTTTTTGCGCCACCCTGTATTATTATTATTATTATTATTATTATTATTATTATTATTATTATTATATTTATA
Source organism: Metaphire vulgaris (assembly GCA_018105865.1). NCBI lineage: Eukaryota > Metazoa > Annelida > Clitellata > Crassiclitellata > Megascolecidae > Metaphire > Metaphire vulgaris. The sequence continues at coordinate 7,356,583 of CM030867.1, read as the reverse complement.
AAGCGCAAGTTCACAGTGCATCAAATGCAAACGTGTTATAATGTCCGAAAAAAGTATTTTTCGAAAAAAATAGCAAATGTGAAAGAGTGGTAATTACCTTTTTTATTGCTTGTCAGACTTTTAGTGTCTGGGGCTTGGAAATGATTCGGGGGATGGAGTGGTGAGAGGCGGGGTTTCATTTCGAGATATATATACCTAGTTATGTGCAGTTTGTGGGTTCACTGTCGAGTTGAGGAGGCCTATAGATGAACTTTGGAAGAAAATTTGGAGAAATTAATTTAGAGCGTATGGGCTAAAGCAATTGTAACACGTAGTTTTCAATTTTTAACTCAATCGGCTGCGAACATAGGCCTACAGTATAGACGAGTGTGAGTATTATTATTATTTGATATTATTATTATTATTATTATTATTATTATTATTATTATTATTATTATTATTATTATTATACTTGATTAGTGAGTAGAAATACAGAAGTAAAAAATCCCGTGAATTTCTAACGTAGTATCGTATACATAGCAGCTACATATTCTTGGTATAGATAGATCGGCCATATATGCACCAAAGGGTTTTTTTATTGGGCGACTGCCGTTTTTCTTCTGTTTTCTTCCTAGATTGCCGATTAAATTCCTACGTTGTTTGCTTCGTTTAGTAATACTAAATCTACATCAGAGTCAAGATTAGTCAAAAAATTGCTGCAATATTTGTTATTTCCTATGCATTTCTAAATGATAGACTACAGTATATGCACTGTATATAGGCCTAGGCTGTATAGGGGCGGAAGATGGCAGAGCATATAGGCTAGGCTACGCGCTGTAGCGGTACTGTATAGGCTGGCGGAGCGACGATTGAGTTGAAGCCCTCTATAGTGCGGTTTTCAGTTTTCACAAAAGCAGTAACGCCTCCTATAAGCCACACTTTGAATCACGCTATGATCGCGCTGTATACTGTAGGCTATACTTTGGCTATTTGCCACACACACACACACACACACACACACACACACACACACACACACACACACATTCCGTTCTTTCCGTAAACACAAGGGTCAAGGGAGAGGAGTTTTTTTGCTCCAACGCTTCAATGCGATTGCCTTCCAAGGAACTTTCTCTGTCTCTGATTCGAATCTATAGACGAGAGCTGAAAGGTGTATATATTTATCTGTCCCCGGATACATTTTTGTCATAAGACCCTCGGGAATTACGGTAAATACCCGAGGGCATATACAGTGTATACATATATCAATAAATTGATTGATGATTGATTGATTGATATATGTGTGTGTGTTTTTTGTATAGGCCTACACATTGTAGGCCTATATATATATATATTCTTTTGTTCCTTCGTTAGGCCTATATACCTACTCCGTCTCCGAGGGAGTCGTATGCATGGACTTAGGCCTATGATGCAATTGTACGGAGACATAGGCCTGTAGAAATTGTGTGGTTAATTATCGTCCTGTTCGAGGTGTGTTGAAAGATCCTATAGGAAGGCGACTGCGTTATGTATACGTAACCGACAAACGCATGAAGAGAAAACTGTCTTCCCACTTTGTCTCCTTATATTGCCGGGCTAATCTTCGACCCAGATCGTTATGAAAACAGAGGGAACTCTGGTTGACGAGGCCTTAGCGTCTCCAATGCACGCAATAGGCAGGAAGGTGAACGACGCGGATGACAGATTTAGATTTTGATATTTCCTGATAGAGCGTTTCCTGATCCATTACTGCGAGCGAGCGGTGGGTACTGGCTGAATATGTACTGCCGATACGCTGTGTGTGTGTATGTGCATATATAAATCGCTGTACAGATTCTTATAATTAAGGAGTTTACACACCTTAATTTTTTTCTTTTTTCTCTTATATATATATATATATATATATATGTTTATTTGTGGGTCTATAAAACAGTTTTTTATTATATTTAAACACGTACCCACATATATATAGAGCCCACATAAAAATAGCAAGTAAGTATATGATTGATAAATATATATAATCACTATTAATATAATCACTATATAGTAGGGCCTCGAAAAATTTTTTTGTCATGAAATATTTGCATTTTCTATTTGAAAGAAAATCACAAAAGAACTATTTTTGAACATGTGGAAGTGCCCCATTTTTAATTAGGAGAGTTTGTACATTACTCGAAAATCACACAAATTTGTATGCCATCAATGAATGATCAAAACGATCGGCATAACAGTTACTCACTCAGTAAGTGTTTATTACAAGAAGTTTTCACAAAATCTTTTTTGACTCAAATTGGGGCATTAGATTTCGATAATTGACTATGAATAAAACTGTCTCTTGCTTCAAATCAATTAACTGCTGTTGAAGCATCTGTTACTAGTTTTATGCAACGCTCCACTCCTTGTGTGTGATTCTTGTAATCCAAAAGTAAGTGGGACAATTCCTATTGGCAATATCTTCATCTAATACGTCTTAACTTATATATATTTTCAAAACGAACGAAGGAATTTACTGTACTGTAGTGCTGCAATTCATTATACAATGAGGTCAGAGAAACTTGAGTTTCCAACCAACGTTTTAACTTGTGATTTAAAGGCAATTAATTCATTTGTATGCATATACATATAAACCAATTGATAATGTTGCAGCATGCAATTGTGTCATTTCGAATCCACAAAACAAATCAGCATATCTTGCAAGTGTCCTAATCAGTTCAATCTGATGGATTATTCCAGCTGTACAGCCTGTGTTATTGCATGTACCATCGCAGCCTACTGCTGAGATACAATCGCCTACATCTGCATTCTGCATCTCTGTTAAATTTCAGAATACTCTCAGATAAATTAACGAGTTTAGAAATGTGGTTCTTCAACAAGAACATTTCTTCAACAGTAGTATCACCATTATTTTTGTTTACTTTGACAGATTCCATCTCCCATCGACGTAAATACCTGTTATGGATTTGTGTGACTTCTTACTGGTCAAATGTTTCTTTAATTTATGTCTCTAAATATGTGTTCTTATCAATTACAAAGCTTTGATCTTCTTTGCGTCAAAATCGATAAACTGTTCTTCTCAGAAGAGGTAATTTTGATTTGATCTTATTTTTTGCAAAAGAGTTCAGCATCGCTATCAGAAAATACCTCACAGTTGCTTTCTTGATCACTCCCTTCACTATCATTGGCTTTGTCTTCGCCAAGATCTAATATCTATTATCGCCATCCGATGTTTTCTTTACTCTTTTAGCTTTGTCTTCTTCATTGTGCTTTCGTTGCATCCTTTTTGTTGATTCTACGTCTAACCTTCCAATAAACATTTTCCTTGAATTTATTTAATAAGAACAACTGCTCCTGTTGGGGACTTTCAAATGAACACTTGCAAGATGTGCTGATTTGTTTTGTGGATTCGTCATAGCAAATGACACAAGTGCATGCTGAATGTCAAACAAAGAGTTCAAGCTACTAACAACTTAGAACGACATGGTTCTGAACAACGACATTTCAAGACAGACCAAGAGTGAAGTGTTGGAATGGAAGCCTTGTTCCAGAGATTGATGATAGCCTCTGACACAACTATGTTATTGTCTTTGTGTCATTCTTTTTGTTTTGATGTACAAGAAGTGCTATCAACTTGTGTATTTGTTGGCATCATATTGAAATGAATTCCTATAACATTACTATCTATAACATTACTGAATATAGCATGCCATGGCTTGTTCTCATGGTTCCACACTTTCCAACATTTATAGAATCAATTGTTGAACAGTGTACCGTTAAAACAAAGCAATCAAATTACAGTCGAAAGTTAGGTAGATAAAAAATTGTATGCGTCAATAACAATTCTGTAATAAATGAGCAATAGTGATAAATACTGATGCCCTACTATTTTATTAGTTGTTTCTTTCTTTCGACTTTATTTCACAAATAATTACAAGTTCCGTGAAATTCCAAAATTTTTTATGTTTCGACCCGCCCTAATACATAGTGATATATATAGTGATATATATATATAGTGATATGTATAGCGATTATATATACCACTATTTATATACATTATGTGCATGGGCTCGATATTTATGTGGGTACACTTGTTTAATATATATATATATATATATATATATATATATATCATATGGATTTAAATTCTCCAATAAATTTCACGGTAGGTGAACTTTAGGGACGAATTCTCAGTAAATTAGGAAATGTAACGCTGTTGAGCGCGTTATTTCTGCAGACTTAGCACTTTTCTGCGTGCTTACGGTCTATTATACGTTTAATATGTGACATATCTTTGCGAAAACGTAAACCTTCTCCTAATTAAAGGCATTAGTAGCAACCTGTTGGAACGGCCATCGATTGATGTCAAGAACATTACTATAATGGCGCTATAGAATTTCAGTGATGTTGTTGCGACAACTTATCAACTAACAACTTATCAACTTATAAACTACAGTAATAACTTATCATCTTTCGGACCGGGCCTTAAAACACATATGTTTGACTTGGCTTATCCCCAGCGGCCTCCCCGAACTGATCTTCTGGCTTGACCTGGCTCTAATGCTATTTGAATCTGGTGCGCCATCGGCTGATGCCCTGGGCATTATGATAGTGGCGCTATAGAAGTTGATTGATTGAATGATTGATTGAGTGTCCTGATGTGCCGCCGTAGCCTATACGTAGGCCTATACTGTGTGATCTCAATATCGTTATCTCCGTAACTCACTGGCGTGAACTTAGATATAAAGCGGTGCCCAATCCCAATACTTTTCTCTTCCCTATGGTATAGCCTCACAAAAGTGAGGTGGGCTCGAAATCTTAGAGACCTAAAAGAAGTTTGCGCCTGTGCTGTTACCAGTGGAAGGGTAAAGCAGTGGTTCTCACACAGGGCAAACCCTCCTGAACCACTTTAAAGTTTAAACCTTGTTGTTGTTATTATTATTATTATTATTATTATTATTATTATTATTATTATTATTATTATTATTATTATTGAGCGCACGTGAAGCTTCCAGGGCGGGGACATTCAAGTGACGACTCGCGGGCCATATCTGGCCCGCCAAATGCTGAGAAATGACCATCGAGTATATACTGAAACGATGGTTTAAAGAAAACAATAATACGACATATTGATAAATGACAAATACCGATTTCAAAAGCACCTGGCTCTCGGGCATAAAAGTTGAGTCATTTATTCAATCTGATTGAATAATAATTATTTGAATGCCCCTGTTCTGTCTCTGTCTCTGTCTCTGTCTCTGTCTCTGTCTGTCTGTCTGTCTCTCTCTCTCTGTCTCTCTCTCTCTCTCTCTCTCTCTGTCTCTCTCTCTCTGTCTCTCTCTCTCTCTGTCTCTCTCTCTGTCTCTCTCTCTCTGTCTCTCTCTGTCTCTCTCTCTGTCTCTCTCTGTCTCTGCCTCTGTCTGTCTGTCTGTCTGTCTGTCTGTCTGTCTGTCTCTCTCTCTCTCTCTCTCTCTCTCTCTATATATATATATATATATATATATATATATATATATATATATATTGAATGAATACGTTTCAGAAGCCAACGATCACAAGATTCGCGTGAACGGAACAGCGGACGGAGGAGAGGAGAGTTCGGCCGGCGAAGGAAGCGGCGGTCACGCGGGCGGCGGCGGCGGCGGCGGCGGAGGAGGAGGGGCGGACAAGAAGGGGAAGCGACAGAGACGCCAGAGGACGCACTTCACCAGCCAACAGCTCCAGGAGCTGGAAGCGACGTTCCAGCGCAACCGCTATCCGGACATGGCCACGAGGGAAGAGATCGCCGCTTGGACGAATCTCACGGAAGCCAGAGTCAGAGTGCGTCAGTCACGGTTAAAAAATCATCGGCGTAGCCAGGGAAACACGGAGCTGGGCCCAGTCCCCCCACTCCGATTCTTGACTGGGACCGGTCGTGGAAGGGCGCAAAACAGTTGAGACAAAAAATTTGTTTTTGAGAAAAAAATTGTTTTTGAGAAAAAATTTGTTTTTGAGAAAAACTTTTTTTGGGGGGGGGGGGGGTAAGGTATGTAGCATGATCGAAGCAGTGGCGGCTCCACATTAGGGGTCCGGGGGACCCGTGTCCGCTTATTGAATACCTGACCCCAGCTGCCCCCTGTTTGGACCTATACTTAATACTGCATACCCAGCAACAAATAGTTGGCCACCATGCTTAGAAGGAAGTTGCCACCCCAACGCCCCCCCCACTTGCCAAATCCTGGAGACGCTACTGGATCGAAGAGCAGACGAGAATGTGCGACCTTGACGACCTTTTTGCATGTCGAAGACACATTCACCCGAAAATGTCGACGTCCCCCTATTTTCGGAACTTTGTCTACGCCACTGTTAGCAATAACTATATATAATAATTAATCAGGGGCGTAGCGACGGGGGTATATCGGTATATATACCCCCAAATCAGTCTACCTTAACGTTTTTATGTGATTTATATATGGTTATATGTAGTCTAGTTTATATGGTTTATGTGGTTTATAGTTAAGATTTATACCCCTCTAAAAATATTTATGCCCCTCCCAAGTCCCAAATCAAATTCCTGGCTACGCCCCTGATAATAATAATAATAATAATAATAATAATAATAATAACAGCAAAATGGGGTTCAGAGTGGTTCAGTATGAACTTCCCTCCCCCCATTGCGGTACTCTGACCGCGACCAGATGAAACGCATTCATGTCCAGTTTCTCTGCGGGTCTTTAATACTTGCAGATCTTCACGCACAAATGCTAAAGGCCTATAGTAGCAAGGGTTGGGTTAAGAAATATAAAACAATGCATGGCCCAGAAAATGTCTTTTGTGCTCAGGACACGAAATTTTATGTAAATCTGAACCCGTTCTGCCATGACGCAACTATGTGTGTGTGTGTGTTGTGTTTGTTTATATAGACGCGTCCGTATCAAAGACGATGGGCGTCTATGTGTGTTTGTATGTGTATTTGGCTCCTCCTTTCTCAACCAGGGAACGTAGAAACGACCCAAAGGGAAACTATATAATATAGTCAACGTTCAATATCTGTTTGTGGTGTGTTCAGTCTTACAGTAGAACTTCGTTAGAACAGACTCGGTTATAACGTATGCTCGGTTATACATGTAGTACCGCAATGTACGGAGCCGTGTGATGCGCTACCGTATTGGATGGTATTGGATACAAGTTCATACAACGTACCTCGAATATCACCATCATCATAATCATCATCACCATCATCATAATCATCATTATCATAATCATCATCATCGTCATAATCATCATCATCATCGTCGTCATCATCATCATCATCATCATCATCATCATCATCATCATCATCATCATCATGTTCTCTGTTCTGGGACAGGTTCAGGGCAGTGGCGGCTCCAGGATTTGACAAGTGGGAGGGGTGGCGTTAGGGTGACAATTTCTAAGCATGAGGGCCAACTATTTGTTGTTAGGTCTGTAGTAGTAGGCATAGGGTCCCTAAAGGGGGCCACTGAAGGGCAGGCATTCAATAAGGGGGCGCGTCCCACATGCGGAGCCGCCACTGGTTCAGGGCTCCATTGTTTCCATTCGTTTCTGCGTCTTGCCTCTTTCTTTGATGCCTGCGTAGGTTTTGTTGACGCTGTTCATTTGTTTTCATCATCCAGTCCAATAGCATTCTCTTTTATCCTTCCTCGGTTATAACGTATACTAGATTTTTCAGACCCGCTGAGTACTGTTTATACGTCATAACGAAGTTTCACTGTATATTTAACAACGGTGCGGAAAATCAAGGCGACGAGGTCTTGTCCTAGAGGCGTGAAACTCCTGTGCCGTATTAGCGGACAACAGTCTGTCCAAACTGACCGCTAGATGGCCAGAATGTCTCTGTCCGGTATCCCAGATGGCCTCTTGAGTGCCCGGGCTGATCTGACGCCACGATCGGCCTTTGTTCGGCGGGCGCCTAATGGGGGCCCTCATCAATCACCCCCTTTTTGAAGTCGAAAATTACAACAATGTGGGCAGCAGCAGTAGCGGCGGCAGCAGCAGCAGCAGCAGCAGCAGCAGCAGCAGCAGCAGCAGTTCTTTTGCTGCCTTTCGCTGTCCTCCTCTTCGGTGACTTCAGCGATTACAGCGGTCAATTTGTCCAGAAGGTTTCGTTTCGAAATTAATGAACTGACCAATAGAGATATAGCCTACAGGGTGGCGCAAAAAACCGGAGTATAGTCACATTAGGTTTGGCATTTAATGTCCGGTTTTTTTGCGCCAGCAAAATGCATACCCTACCCGTAGTGGGAAACACTTTTTATACCCTACCCGGCGCTTTGGCCCATATTTTGGTTGAATTTGTTTTGGATTTGGGTTTTTGCGTTTACGAACCCGTGATCCGTTCCTAGAGATATAGAGAGGCAACAGTGAAATAGGGCTTTGGGATAACTAAGAATAGAACGCATGTTTAGATTAGGGCAGATCTAGTACTTAGGAATCAGGATAATCAGTCAGAACAGACATGAATGGGCTTGTTTAAACTTTTAGTAGATATCATTTATCTATGAGCAGGCATTAGAGCTTTAAACCACAAAACTTTACAGAAGAACTTTCTCGGTCAAAGAGTCCTTGGAGGAGTCAGAGGACGCCACTATAGATTTATTACTGATGATGTCAGATGACGTCATCTGTGTTTCCCTTATGTTTTCAGTAAGTAAAATGCATGCTGTCTGACAAACTGAACGCGATTGTTATAAATACACTTTACTCAATATTATTTTTCTATTACTGAATTTGCTATAGTAGTGAGAAATGAAAATATAACTTTCGGTAAAACGGGTATACCCGTACCCGTAGCCGCCATATACCCGTACCCGTAGCGCTGTACCCGTACCCGACCCGTACCCGTAAAATGTGTACCCTACCTACCCGACGATTTTTAACCCCACGTGAACGACATTTCTTTAAGAAGAACGCTTTTACAGACCAGGAGTTGAAAGGCTTGAGACAAAATTGATCAGAGAGATTGTAAATCGTGTAGTTGCTATGACGACGATTTTTACTGAAACTTGTAAAAATCACTTGCCAAGAATTTAAACAGTGGGTTAGAAAAAACGGCCTACAAGAAAAAAGAACTTATAAGACCTATATAAACCATATTTAAAACGATGAAGCGGGCGATATAGGACAATAGACTTATATTGGAAAATCCTATTCTAGATAAAATATTGTGTTGGCAAAAGTTAGAAAAATTTCAAGAAAATTTTAAAATCTGATTTTATTTAATTTCGTTTCTGAAACGTATGAGCAAAGTCTAATAATTTTCATGCTTCGCTAAATTTGTCTAAAATTATTTCTGAATAAATACGCATACTGTCATATTATTGTCACGCCACAATGGTTACATTGGTGAACAGTATAGCCGCGCGATCAGTATTATAAAAATAGATATCTATTCGAGATAGTTGAGCTACAATTTCGATAGAAGCCTCGATAGTCAAAGTTAGGGCAGACGGGGGCTCGCTAAAAGGGGATTATTTGTGCGTAAAATGGTCAGTGACTGTGAGACTGGAATTCCACAGTTATTGGATGCACTGGAGAAAGTTTTCCCTGCAGACGGGAGGCGGTGGGGGGGTAGGGTTCTGGCAACAAATGACACACGAAGAGAAACGTCAGTACTCTTGATTCTCTCTCTTCGATTCGGACAGGTTTAGTATTCATGGTTTATACAGCGGAGTCGTGGAGAAAGACCGTCAGCAGGCAGTGTAGCATCAGAAGCGGCTGCGGCGGCGGCGGTACGGAGAGAGCAGTATATACAGTACATGCAGTATGTATAATTAACAGCCAGACCGTATTAGCTGGCCAGCGCGTTTGTGCTACTAAGCCCGCCGGATTAGGAGCGCTGCCATAAACACTAGGACTGTATGAAGAGGAGATTGGGACTCAATCATAGCGGGATTACTGGCTGCTCTTGCCTCGGCTGCCTCGTCCCACCGTTGCTCCATGTCCGCCATACCGAATTGAGCAATTTATTATCGATGCATGTTCGGAGTTGCCGACAGGATCCGAGTCCAGGGCGCACGGCGGGGCGGTCAGAGCACCGCCCAAAATAAGCCCAAAGCGGCGGCGGCAAAGAGGGACAGAAGGGGGGGGGGCTGGCCGATGTGTAGCAGTTGTTACTGTTAGTCTATTATTCCACCTCTCTGAAGCGACGCAAAAACATGGGGCGCCCACAGAAAAATGTCCAGCGGGGCAACACACAATGGTCACGGTTGATATTTTAGCAAGGTTTCCAAATTTTACTGACTGTGAAAATATCGGTGTTTTTATTTTCCACGTGGGAGAAGTACCCCTCTTATCCTGATGTGCGGGCGCCCATCATTTAAAACCAAGATTAAAACGTAAAAATGAAAATTAAAGAAAACGGCCTACTGTATTTTAAACAAGTAATGCTGTTATAGGCCAACGCAGCACATGACTTTAAAAGTCTAATAGCCACTATAGTTCTATATTTGATGCAATATGCGACAATATCAAATTTTTTTAGAGCAATTTTTACAATTAAAACTGTATTTAGCGTCTGCATGTGGTAACTTTTTAGTATAGGCCCCTAAACCCAAGGTTGCCAAACTCTTTTGACGGCGGGGAGGGATAACTGAATGAATGACGAGATAGATAGATAGATAGATAGATAGATAGATAGATAGATAGATAGATAGATAGATAGATAGATAGATAGATAGATAGATAGATAGATAGATAGATAGATAGATAGATAGATAGATAGATAGATAGATAGATAGATAGATAGATAGATAGATAGATAGATAGATAGATAGATAGATAGATAGATAGATAGATAGATAGATAGATAGATAGATAGATAGATAGATAGATAGATAGATAGATAGATAGATAGATAGATAGATAGATAGATAGATAGATAGATAAAAATTTTATCTATCTTGAATAACAGTGTATTTTTAAATACTCATACAGTTACATTTAACCATTCTCTTCATCGCCTGACGTCTATCGCTGCAGTGTGCTTAAAAGCTTCAAGTATAGGTTATAATATGTTGCAGAATACACTAAGGAAACAACGTTATATATATATATAATTATATAATTATGTATGATCGAAAAGTTATGAGCGAAGTTATGAGTTATACATGTAGTTATGAGTGAAAAAACCTCAAACGGGCAAAATACCTGGTCAAAGAGTTCCTTGCCCATTCACGCGTATTCCCTTCCGCCGATGCTACCTACCCCCTCAACAAATTCTCAGCGGCTTTGCGCAAATTCCACGACGGACCCCAGCCAGAATAGGGGTGGTATCCCCGTGCCCCCACCCCACCCCACCCACCCCACCCCGCCGCGGCTACACCACTGTCATAGCGCGCAGAAATGGCCATAGGTCCATTTTTTAGAACCCAACCCATCACAACCCATCAACTCTCCAACCCAACCCAATCCATGCCGATAATTGGGTTACTTTGACCCAACCCAATTAACCCACCGCAATACATTGCAACTTTTTAAAGCCCCGACTTATTTTCTAACCCATCCCATCCACCATAAATATGGACCAAAGTCTGACCCAACCGAACAACCCATGGGTTAACCCAACCAATGACCATCTTTGGTAGCGCGTAATGACGCTGACGATGACGTCATCGTTGTTGTTGTTGTTGTTGCAGGTCTGGTTTAAGAATCGAAGGGCAAAATGGCGCAAGAAGGAACGCAACCTGGAGACCCTGAAGAACGGGTTCGGACCCCAGTTCAACAGCTTCATGCAGCCGTTCGACAGCGGACTCTACGCCGGCTACAACTACTCCTACAACAACTGGGACTCGAAGATCCCAACCCCCCTGGGCTCGAAGAACTTCCCGTGGGGTTTCAACGCCGCCGTCAACCACCTCCCGTCGCCCATGGTCCCTTCTCAGCAGATGTGCTTCTCGGCGGCCGCCAACGGAATCGGCGGCTCGATGGGTCCGGCCGCCGCCGCCGCAGCCGCCGCCGCAGCCGCCGCCGCCTCGATGCCGGGGACGTCCATCGGCGGAAGCCCCGGCAGCCCGTGCCCCTACGCCCCCTCTCCGGCTGCCCCGTCGTACCTGTACAACACCAGGGAACAGTGCTCGAGCAGCATTGCGTCTCTGCGTCTCAAGGCCAAGCAGCACTCGACGACCTTTCCCTACTCCACCGTGACCTCCCGGCAACCGGCGATGATGTCGGCGTGCCAGTACGCGTCGGTCGGTAACGTAACCGGTATGCCGTGAGGACGACGCGAACGTCGCAAAGGCGCTACGTAAAGCACGGAGAATTGCTGCGCCAAATAAATCTGCTTCCACTTTTGAACGATCTTGGGGTCAAACTGAGAAATTTCTGGTGCTGACGTCACACGAACGCCATTGGCGGCTCCAGAATTTGGCAATTGGGGGGAGGGGAGGCCGTTGGGGTGGCAGCTTCTAAACATGGAGGGGGGCGACTATTTGTTGATTGGCATGTAGTAGTAAGTATACGGGGTCACAACCAGTGTTTTATCCAGACTCCAGGCCTTTGTGGGGGGGGATAATTGACTTGGCTGGAGGGAAAGAGGCACAGTTCAATGCAAAAAAATGTTTGTGCTGACTTTTTTTGGGAGGGGGCATTTAAGATGTGGAGGAGGAATTTCTCTCATAACAGGCCTGCATAAAACACTGATTCCAACAGTGAGCCACTGGGGACCAGGCATTCAATAGGGGGCACGACCCCCGCCCCGGGTCTCCCCATGTGGAGCCGCCACTGTCGAATGCTGACAGTCGACTGCCAATGTCAGCGGCGTGTTTTTACTTCGCACTGTCGACCATTTTTTTATAGGTCGTCGGTAAATAAAATTTGCATTCCGTTGTGACAATCACTATTCGAGAAAGCTGCAGCTTTTCACGGCTCCAGAACATTCCGCCACGCTTGGATTTTTTATGATTGTAAATTTTTTGACGTTAATTTTTTTTGTCGGGAGATCTGAAAAGATGGCCGCCGAATCTGTTGGGGCCGCTTGACCTGCTGCCTGAGTTTCATGTCGCAGTCGAACGCAGTTATTTTAGGAAAAGAAATGTCGTCGTGTAATAATATTATTGCTTTGTAAATAAATTTTCGTGCTTCCAAAGTGTTAGACAATAATCGAGACAGGGTCTTAAGCCTAACCTCAACACTGATGACGTTTTGATGTTTTACTAATATTTTTGAAAACTCTTTTAGTTTGATTTTAACACGGAGTGCGTGTTACCACCGCGTCCTTTTGCTTGGATTAATACGAAACAGTTGTGTATCGTATAGTTTTAGCCGGACTGATAGCTTTCGTCAGATCTGTAATACTGTAAGCTCATTATTAAAACATGTATTTTAATCTGTGTAGCGACAACATCAACCTCATTTCACGCCGGGCTTTAAGATAGGCACACGCGACAAAATTATGTGCTGTTTCAGCTTCGAGACACAATAACTACTAGCAATGAGTCTTGGTGTAAATAATTTCCATGGATTTTGCGGACTAACTTTGTTTGATTTGACATAGAACGGGTCTGTTTATAATCTTCAATGCAGTTTAAACAGTGGCGGTTCTACCGTGTTGATGCCTGGGGATGCATCCCCCCACCGGGGTTCCGGATGATCTTTTTTTGCTTGGCAACCTATTTTCCGGTGAGTTTAAAAAAACTTAGTGAAAATACTGCGAATGACCTTTTTTGCTTGTCGACCATTTTTGACAAGGTTTATTAGCATTTAGTCGGCAAAACAGTAACAACTACCTTTTTCTCTCTTTTCTTTTTTTTCTACTTGACTTTGCATCCCCACCAACTTCCTATAAATTTTTTCACCCCACCAAGAATTCCTGGAACCGCCACTGAGTTTGAATTATCATTTTCGTGTCTGTCGTAAGTCTATTTGTTCGGAAATTCGAATTTAATCTGTTTTATGTGATTCGATTTATCACGTTCTAATGCAGACAGCCTTGATGTTTTGTAAAGGTTTCAGTAGTAGATTTCGTCTTACGTAGGTTCAAAAGAACGAAAAGATGTGAGATAAGAAATGATATCGATGAATGTTGAAGATGACTAAGGCCAGATCCAGGAATGTGAAAGCATTGGTCAAAAATAGCTCGTCAATCTACAATTTTTCGCGTCAAATTCAGACGCATACTCCCAATTTTCTGAGTTTTTTGGAAAAGGATGTAGGAGGCTTTACAGAGAAAGTTTTTAAAGCGTTCTTTTAAAAGACGATTCTCGCTTTTCAAGTGATTTTTAAACTGAATTTCTTTCATATCAGAATGAGATCTTTTTTAAAAGACTCATTTTTGGAGATCAAAATTCGTGTCCAAATATTTCTTGCTTCAACCAATTCAACACTCAACATCGATCCTGCCCCAAAATTCAACCAGATTCCCAAGCTTCGAATCTTCACGCCACCACAGTGGGCAAAAAATCCATCTGGCGTTCAGTTGATCTACAGACGCATGGTGCAGAACACTTAACAGAGAACAGAGACAAGTTTATCGTTTAGAACCAGACTTTGTCGTTCTGTAAACCAGCCAATTTCACGAGATCTTCCCAAGCCAGTCAAAACGGTAAATGGCTGGCTTATGGACAATCCACTCGTTGCACTTTTCAGACCTCTTCCGTGATCTCGGGGGGGGGGGCAGCCAATTGCATTCCAGCAATACTTCATCTTCTGATATAGAAGAAGTCTCAGAAAAAATCGACGTCGTTAGACGGAAGAAAAGAAGAAATTGAGTCGTTTCAAAAACCACCACGACGGTGGCGCTAGATAAATCGTCGCCGAGATTCATTCACCGAAGCCAGCCAACCAACCAACCAACCAACCAACCAGCCAGCCAGCCAGCCAGGGGAATTCAACGCACTTTCCAAGACAGCGATCTAAAAGACGGAGTTATTTCAAGTCCTCTTGTGTCTTGCCCGGTCTTTACCCAGTTATCAAATTCTGAAGCCCAGCCACACATCGTCCACCGACCGCCACCCCCAGTACTCCCCAAGCGCCTCCCCACCCCCGACCGCCCCTCCCCATCGCGGGTCCTTCGGTGGTCGAAGAGCGAGATGGACTCCGGCGGCGACCGCTGCGTCCGAATCCAGCGAAATCCAGAGGCTTTAGTGCAGAAGGAGACGTGAGTCTGCGGCCGAACCGGCGTTCGGCCCGGCCGGCCGACTTCGGCGTTCGGCCCGGCCCGGCCGGCCGGATCAAGTCGGCTTATTTGGCGCCAGGCGCTGGAATTGAATTGTCCATTATGGTTAATTGGAAGCGCGTAACGGGAAATTGATAGCGTTCGGGATTACTCGACTGCAGTGACGAACACTCGCCAACTGTGTGCACCCGGTTGGAAGCGGGGTGGGGTGGGGGTGGGGGTGGGGGGGGGTGGCCACTGGAACAGCAGAGGGTCCTTCCGTCTCCATCCCTCCGTCCTCTCCGACGTCTCGTGAACCCAGAATCACTGAATAGAAGTGCCTTCTGTGAAGTTTGATGCCCTTGTCTTCATCTCGCCATAGCGTCAGTCACAAAACTCGATTTTAAAAACGGATTTTACTGTATCATCAATACAGTAAAACCACCCTAACAGGCATTTCAAGTAAGGGATGGCAGTGCGTAAGTGGGTCGTGGGTCAAACGGGTCAAAGGTTACGGGTCATTTTGGATGACCAATTGCCACCTCTATCTACTTCAGAGTACGGTCAGTGGTTAATTGAATCTGGAGAAACTTATCGAGACTCTTGCAGATCAAATAAAATGGTATCTGCTAATTATTGGGGTCCGTGTTATGCAGGTCCGCATTAACAGAGTTTCACTGTACCTTTTGCATACTGAACTTGGCCAGTAATTTATGTCTATCAGGCACCTACCAACAGGGCCATTATGCAGTGGCGGCTCCAACAGGCCGTTGGGGGCAACTGCCAATTGGCGTAAACCATTTGTTGTTTAATGAAAATTAAGGGGTCCCAAACTGTATATTATCACCACTCTCCCTGGCCCCGGTGGAGCCTCTGCAAAAAACTGGAGGAAAAATTGGGGACTTGATATCGCCTCTCTTCCCTATGGTAGCCTCTCAAAAAGTGGATGTCTGATAGAGATTTATTCCTATTGTATATGCACCACAGCTCAACAAAGCTATTGTATGGACCGGTCACCCCCGGTAATTACCTAAATTCTTTAAATAGCGGGATAGCGCCAAATTAGATCCAAAAGTGTCATTTTCTAACCAATACCACAATGTAACAAATCTTGAAAGTTGCAAGTAGGCTTAGGTTTTAAGAAATTTATATGCATGCAATCCATCATACACAGATTATATTAGAATGATTAGTGTTTTATGAAACTTTTATCCAGTTTTAATCGACAATAAGTTTGCAGGGTCACGCATCTTATAAAACCCCTGAATTGGTTGCAGGTCCAATATGTTTGGGAAACTAAAGACCCTATACTATAGTAATGTTAAAATTAATTTTATTTCGCAGTAACCCAACAAACCGTGTTGCGACCATTTTGCTCTGAAACTCCACTAACAATAGGCAATCTATGACATCCTAATCCTAGTGTGAAGCGATTTTGCCAAATTCATAGAATTTTAAAGACGCGTAACAAAGGTGTGTAGTTGCAAATTTTTAAAAAGATCATTTTCGAGACATTTCAATATCTATTTCTCCACTTTTGACTTAGACAAAAATATGAATCATTTTGCCTAATATATTTACCATACTTTTCATTCAAATTGAATCAGAGCTTTTGTTTTGCCATTTATTCAAAACTCAGAAGATTCTTTTCAACTAACGTTCGCCAGATGGCGTAATGCATTTTTTATATTACTTGCTATTATTAGGATCACGGCACCTTACAAAGCCGTTGAAGTTGGCCGCAGTTCCAAAATGTTTGGGCCTGTTGTAATTGATTCTTTCTCTTGTTCTTCAACATATTCATTAAGCCAAATTGCAGTTCACAGTTTGCGCTGAATGTCGGACATCTTCCTCCTGTATCCATTCAATTTGCTAGATCTTGAAAACTGTTCATAATTAAGCGCAACCATAAACTCCTAAAATGAAGTAGCTGCTCGTTTTCATTTCAAACATAATCGTAGTCTAAACTTCTATTAAGTCTCTAGGCTCAAGACTCCCATTTTGAGAGGCTACCATAGGGAATGGGGAAGGTACAGTGGCTCGACCCTCACCCACGTTTTCTTCCACGTTTACGTCAATGATTTCAAATCTTTATTTTAAGACATTTCTATCGCTGACATTCTGTTCTTTTAGTTTTATCGATATTTGGAACCGCGTGATTTACACAAATAACTAATTATATTAAGAGACCTATTGCCCATAGCCTAGACCAGAAGTTAGTAATTGTATGGAGCCGTTACAAGTTCTCAACAAAACGTGAATTTTCATCAGTAAGTGCATGTAATGACATGAGAGCAGTGGGGAAAATTTTTCATAAATTTGTGCCCTCCATTTTTTCCTTTGTGCGCTTGTCTTGCGACCTCTTGCGCGCACACGCGCACAGCTTTTAGAGGGAACATTGACTACTAGGCTACAACAACAACTACTACTACTGCTGCTACTACTACTACTACTACTACTACTACTACTACTACTACTACTACTACTACTACCACTACTACTACTACAGCTACTACTACTGCTACTACTGCCACTGCTGCTACTACTACCACTGCCACCACCACTGCTACTGCTACTGCTACTGCTGCTACCACCACTGTACTGCTGCTGCTGCTGCTGCACTGCTGCTGCTACCTGCTGCTGCTGCTGCTGCTGCCACTGCTGCTGCTGCTGCTGCTGCTGCTGCTGCTGCTGCAGCAGCACCACCACCACTGCTGCTGCTGCCACCACTGCTGCTGCTGCACTGCTGCACCACCACCACCACCACCACCACCACCTGCTGCTGCCACCACCACCACCACACCACCACCACCACTGCACCACCACCACCACACCACCACCACCACCACCACCACACCACCACACCACCATCACCACCACTGCCACCACCACCACCATCACCACTGCACTGTTCCTACCACTGCTGCTGCACTGCTGCACCACCACTACTACTGCTGCTACTGCTGCTGCTGCTACTGCTACTGCTACTGCTGCTGCTGCTACTACTACTACTACTACTGCTACTATAATAATAATAATAATAATAATAATAATAATAATAATAATAATAAGGAACTGATTATAGTGGCATATTATACAAGTAATAAAAGGACACTTTACAATAAATAATAGATTTTCGAACAATGATGTTCTTAAGAACTGATTTGAGATGCAATGGAATTGGCAAAGTAACAATTGTATGAAGGGATGGATAATTAATTACAGGGCCTGGTGTGATTTATCCATTCTCTAAGGCAACTCTATTGTCTCCATCCAGAAAGAGTGAGGCTAAACCGCCCTAACTCTGATGGTGATTCGCTGATCCAAATTGATCGCTAGTTTAGCTGAATATTGACACGTTTCCTTCTGCATTTCCGTTTCTCAGACTTGGCAAGAAACATTTTCGTCTCATTTTGATTCATTTGCTTCAAGGAAATTTCACGGAAGTTGAGTGTTGGATGGAAGGCGAATATTGCAGACAAGATCATTTGCCTATCAACACCTGGCTACTTACTTACTCTACTTACCCAAAGTTCCATTGGCTGGAGTTCAGTTAGATAACTGCTCCCTAGATGGCGAAAGTGAAATACCAATGGCGCTCTAGCGAACATTCTAAAACTAATCTTTCGTCATGACGTTTAATCAATCAATCAATCAATCAATCAATCAATCAATCAATCAATCAATCAATCAATCAATCAAGCAGGCAAGCAATTAATCAATAATCAGCAGGGGCGTATATATACCCAAAAATCAGGCTACCTTAAAGTTTTTAATGTGTTTTTGAAGATTTTCAACGTTTTGTAAATATGTATACCCACTCCCAAATCGCATTATACCCCCAAATCAAATTCCTGACTACGCCCCTGATAATCAGTCAATCAATCAAATTTTATGGCGCAACTATCATAATGCGTGGGACATCAGGCAGTTAAAACAGCCACCCAGAATCTGCTGGAGAGCTAGGCCACCAGGGTTTAATCTAGGCCGTTGCCGGGGGAATTGCCCTTTCCCCCGAAGATTTCAAATTCCCCGAAAATTTAGGCATCCTATATCAACTTACAGCGCTCCCTCAGGCCCCCTAGCTGACTTCCCCGGCCTTGTCAGTTCCCCCCGCGGAGTCAAGGAGTTTAGATTAACCACTGTAGGCCACCCAACAATGTTCAGCCCCAAAGACAATCAGAAATATCATATGCTGCGTAAACTTAAACTATCAGGCTATCTGTGGGCTTTAAGGAGGGGTCGATATTTCTGAAAACGAGTAGGGTCAGGTTACTCCCACCTTGAAAAGTTTCCTTCTCTGATATCATTTGAGCATCCAAATAAGTCAACCAGAATGCTGTTTTGAAAACAATTCACTCAGGCGTTAATGTGTTAACACCTCCCCCGAAATTTCGATCATCAACTTTGACCCTCATGCCTAAGTTAAAAAAAATTTAGAAAGTAAATTATTTTATAACGCCAGATAACTTACAATTCTCGGATGACCTATTTTTGATTGTCAGCCTTTTTCAGGCAGAAACTTAAAAATTCCGACACCCCAGATTTTTCCGACCACCCCCCCCATTCAAAATCCTAGAAATAACACTGCCTGGGACTGGGGCAGTGACACAGTCTCTTTCCAGCACATATCCAATAAAATCCAACGAATTTACACAGTTTCTATCTGTAAATAGTCAATCGTTCAAAGCATGCAAGCTTCCAGGCACAGTCACGACTGGCCTGCTGCTATTCCGCTCCTCTGGATAAACTGTGCAGATTCAGGCAAAAACGTAACTCATTCTGGTTGTCATGTTGTCAGCAAAACCGCTCAAAAACCAAAGTTAATGTTACGTTAATTGGACAATTTATATAGCGCTGTAGCATAGTAGCATCAAGGTTTGATGCTACTCCAAATTTTATTAGACATCGGGGGTGTAAGTCTCTTCCTTAATAATAATAATAATAATAATAATAATAATAATAATAATAATAATAATAATAATAATAATAATAATAAATAATAATAATAAATAATAATAATATATGACCTCTTTCATATATATATATATATATAATATATATATACGTAGTATTGTAAAGCGCTCTTGTCTTTAGCCATTTTTGCCATGCCTATTGCGCTATAGAAATCGTCTAGCTAATAATAATAATAATAATAATAATAATAATAATAATAATAATAATAATAATAATAATAATAATAACTGGATTCTAGGTGGTTTAATAAGATTTTCCATGCGTTGAAAACAAGTATCGCTCGTACATTCCCTCTATTCGACCTTCTGTTTGTCCGCTACAGTTTCCATCTCCTATTCTACAAAAAAGCACAGTTCGCAGTACACAATGCCAGACAGCACACAATAAATCTCAAGATGTTTTGTCGCTCGCTCTTTGCTGACGCTTTGATTAATTATGAGTCCATAAGCGTAAACTTTAGTTAGTAGGTCTCTAGGCGTAAGTCCACCCCATACTCGTTGATAGGCTACCATAGGGAAGGAGAAAGATATAGGGACTTGGCCCCCACTTTTCCCTCCAAATTCACTGCAGTCCATTCCTGGCCTAATCCAATCGTCAACGTATTACGATAAAAATGAAGACCAGGTTTATACTGTAGCTATGATTAATTTGTTGGCCGAACTATAAAAGGAATTTACTGATAAAAATTATGATAGAAATAATTTATACAAAAGGAATTTACTGATAAAAATACTAAAGGCTACTATACATTTACTATATAAAAGGAATTTACTGATAAAAAATTATTATGATATAGAAATAATTTATAGAGGCTAAAATGAATTTACTTATAAAAGTTATTATGATAGAAATAATCTATACAAAAAGAAGTTACTGATAAAAAATTATTATGATATAAATAATTTTCTAGAGTTGAGCGTTTGGAATCAATGCTTCAACGTCAATTCATTTGTCCTTGGTCATGCAAAATTAGACGAGTCTTAAAAAACAGAGAAGGAACGAGTTGACCTAAAAACTATTATAATTACGACAATGATGGTGATTTATACGAGAGACATTGAATTCTGAAGGCGTGATTAATTAAGACAGCGAGGATAACGACATTGGAATTCATTCAACGCGACTTCTGGATTGACAACGACAAGAAAGACCTCGAACTCCGACAAATTCAACATCGCAGAAACTGAAAGACAAGCCAAAGACAGAAAGCATTTGGAAACATTTCCTATCTATAGCTATTGCCGCAATTAGCTGGCAGAGAGTCGAGATGATGATGATGATGAGGTGATGGTGATGATGACTTCTTCAGACGAAGGAAAGTACAGGCGAAAACAGTTCAAGCCAGTGTTTGTTCTAGCCCCTTGACATTGGGGGATTTTGAAATGTTTGGGGGGAAAGGTTTGAGTTTCCACGTTGGGGAGGGATTTCCATTCCCCAGCCAACATCTAAAAAATGATGAATTTTCAATTTTTTTGGGGATGATGAAATCTCCAGAGAAGGCCTAGAATAAACACTGGTTCAAGTCAAGTGAAACTGATATGCAGTGACAAAACAAGTGACGACAGTCTATTAGAATTGTGTGTGTGTAAGATAAGACTCAGTTGTTAGCAGTTGCTTAACTGCAGTAGCGTAAAGTCAGGATTCAAGAATGGGGGAAAGGAGATAGGGGATGCACTTCATTTTTGGCCAAATAGTATTGACTAGCAAAAAACCAAGGTTGTCGTCTGAAATGCTTTAAAGCCTCTGGTGCGTTTTCCTCAATCCAAACACCGCCTCCCACCCACCCAACTACTCACCGGTTTTGGACGAATCTCATGAGCGGTGCCGATCCGAATTTGGGGGTGGGGCGGGCCCCCTTGGTTCCTGTGGCTACACCAATGCTTAAATGCATATTTGTAATTTTTCTGTAAGAATAGATTTTTAAAAATCTTTAATCCTAAAGAACAGTAAGCTGCTATGAGCATACAATTCTTTCTACAAATTTACGCTGCAAAATACTTATCTATGCTTAGGCGAAGAACAGGACAACGTGTGCTGCTCAACAAAAATTCAAATTTTCCCACCCGCGACACGTATCTTCTACTTTTCACGAACGCTAGTCCAGCCTAGTTCCTTAGAATTAGTGCACTCAAGTAATATGGAGACCACATCGAAATTTCCAGATAAAAAATGTTGACGCATTTCTTAGAGCTTTTGCGCTTTCTCATACTCCATCGTACCCCTAACGTCACAACAGCGGACCCCGTTGATACGTATGTAGTAAGTAAGTAAAATATAGAGGTCCAAGCAGAGGGCTGGCATTCGATAGGAACCGCGGGTATCCGCGCTTCTCTGTGAGGCCACCCAGAGATGTCCATGGGCCATTTTTTAGAACCCAATCCAACCCAACCCATCAAATCTCCAACCCAACTCAACCCATACCGATAATAGGTTTACTTGATCCAACCCAACTCACTGTAATACTTACAGTTTCTTAAGTTTTTTGACCCAACCCAACTCATAATTGATATGGAAAAGTCTGACCCAACCCAATCCAACCCAACCCATCGCAGCCCATGGGTTAACCCAACCCATGGACATCTCTGCGGCCGCCACCGAACGAAAGAAAAATTACTAGACGATAGCGTTTTCAGTCACCTCTATGTCAGATTGCATCTGTACAGAAAGTTGTCGGTCCACATGACGAGAACGGCGAAGTGCAGTGCGGCCGTGCGCATCATGCCCTTCGCCATCATCGACAACGCAACGGCGGCCGCGACGTGCCAAGAGACGGCGAGCAGAAAAGTCGCCATCGACGGACTCGGATACAGTGCGTAGAAGGCGGCCAGCAGTGCGACCACAAGAATCGTACCGACAACGGAAGGGTATAGACTGGCCACGATCAGGAGATGTTTGACGATGACGATTCCGACCAAGGACAGAAACAGAGCGATGCAGAAGATGACTACCGTGCTGTGAACTACGTCGCCGGCAGACATCTGTCGGCCGCTTTGGAGTCGGTCGGTTTCTTCGACTACGCTCAAAACTACGCTGACCAAGCCCACCGCCGATACGACGTACACAAGTTTGGCGACTGGATGATGTTCGCCCTGGAGTAGCATCGCCGTCTCCGCCGACCAAAGACAGATGCAGAGAGCTTCGAGGCCGGTAATCGGTCTCGCTGGTCGGCGTCGAACCCTTCTGTTCGGCATATTAGTATAATTATATCGTGTTCGAGGTTATTACAACTGCCGAGAGTTTCAATTCGTTTGAAATGATCTTTAAAAGACTGCAAATACCGTGTTAAAGTTACTAGATTTTAAAATATCTGCGATCGTTAACAAACGGCGACTGCGTAATTTTCGGTCACGGGATCATTTTTAGATAATGCGTGAGCGTCAACGCTACGCAAATTAGGCTACAGAAGAATTGAATTAAATAATTAATTCATAATAATAAGATCAAGGTTCCACGCTGCTAGCGGGCAGGCGCCATATTATTATTATTATTAGTATTAGTATTAGTATTATTATTATTAGCATTATTGTTGTTATTATTATTATTATTATTATTATTATTATTATTATTATTATTATTATTATCATCATCATCATCATCATCATCATCATCATCATCATCATTGTTTGCTGAAAGTTCCGCGGAAGGCGACTGTGCTAAATTTCTGTGTCAAAGTGTCAAAGATATTATTATTATTATTATTATTATTATTATTATTATTATTTTTCATTATCGGTGGAGTTAGAAATTGACTTTTTGCGAGACTGTAATTTCATGCAGTGATATATGAATAATGGCGTGTAGACGAAACAACGAGAGAAGGACTGGACGCAGATCGCAATCGTTGACGAGAGTCGAAGTCAGAAGTCTTGCAGAAATCAGCCGACAGATACGATGGCGCCAGACCATGAAGACACCGATAAGCAAGGATCGCCAATTTGTATTAAAATCCGCTGTGGAACCCGAAGCCAGTGAAGTTCATAAAGAAGCGGTGTCACATGATCTGATCTTCTGGCTTGATAGACAAGACGTGCTGCTGTATTGAGGACAGCTTGAAGTCTGTCAGTAAGTTGCCTTGGTAGCCCAGCCAAGAGCACATTACAATAGTCCAGGCGTGGCATAACCAAAGACACCACTAATGTCTTTACAACCGAAAGTGGAATTGAGTTCTGAATGCTTCGAATTCTTCTCAGGATTGACAAGCAGCAGGATGCTGTTTTCTGAACTTGTGTTGCCATGGAGATGTTACGATCGATGTACACACCGAGGTTACGAACACAGGCATCCCTAGCAATGTCTTCCGAACCAAAGTGAATGGTTGTGGTGGGTGGGATCTGGTATTGGCGACGTGTGCTTGAGCAACATAATATCTCCGTTTTGTTGACGTTAAGTTGCACGCAGATGGTTCGATTGAGTCCAATCAGCTATCTCACTGATGCAGCAATGTTCAAAATGTTTTCGGGCCTGTTCGGTTTCAAAGTAAAAGTATCGATTAATCTTCAGCGAAACGTCGCATTTCGGCAAGGCGCTCACTCAGAATCGTGCCCTGGTGTCGATAAACTTAGCATCGGCCTAAAGCTGTGGGTACGCCCTGCGTCGGATCATTCTGTGTTGATAGAAACTCCAGATTAAAGCCTTATCTTAATAAGCCATTTTGATTTAGACGTTGATTTCTTGGAAACTCGGTCAGCTTTCAAATGGTTCGAATAACCACAGTTACTAAACATGATTGTTGTCTATTAGACTCTGCTGCCAAACGCAGTGGGGGGTGTGAACGTGGAAACGACAAATCAATAAATAATTAATTCAGCTGTTGTAATTAAATTGAGACAAAAGGCGAATATGCGTTTAAACGTAAGCCACGTCTCAGTTGGCTGCGTTTTTAGCGTTAACAAATTTAACAAATTTAATGAAGTTATAAACATTACAACGAATTGAACGCATTTAAGCAATTATTAGAGTTGTGCAGTGTGCATGTAGTAACTAATAGCGCCGTAAAAGAAAGGTACTAGGCCACCTCAGACATGGACAATTGGACATAGATCCATGTTTTAACCCCTTAACTGGGGATCCCGGATATATCCGTCCATTTTACATTGGGTTACAGTTAAATACACGATTAAGGGGTTAAACCAACCCATCGTGATTCAAACCCAACCCACGAAAGTAGGCCTAATAGGGTTACTTGACCCAATCCAACCATGGGCGCCCACGGAAATTTTTCCAGGAGGGAAAAACACATTTTAGCACAATGGTCACGGTTAATATTTTAGCAAGGTTTTCAAATTTCAATGTGAAATATTGGTATTTGCATTTCCGGGGGGGGGGGGCAAGTGCCTCCTCTTGCCCCAATGTGCGGGCGCCCATGAACCCAGCCCACCGTAATATATTACACTGTCTTAAACTTTATCTGGGTCAAATCCATCCTAAACTTCAAGAAATTTTAATATATTACGGTTGGTTGGGTTGGGTCAAGTAACCCTATATTACTTTCGCGAGTTGGGTTGGATCCGAATCATGGAATCATGATGAGTTGGGTTAAAGCCAAGACATATTTTTCTATAGCCAACTCAGCCCACCGTAAACATGAAAATGTCTGACCCAACCAAACCCATTGGTGGACCCAACCCATGTCCATGTCGGGGCCACTCTACATGTATCATGCCCCTCGAATATTTGGCTCAAGGGTTTCATCGATGCCGTCACTAATAAAGTGATGACCTTGGGCTGACTGCACGCTGCTGGCTATAGCGAACTTGGTTATAACGTACCGCAATGCAGTGGCGTAGCCAGGATTTCCACAAGGGGAGTTGGTAACCAACTTTGGAAAAATCCTGATAAGCAAAAAAGGCCCTCAACGTACCAACCATGGAGGTTTCAACCCCAAAACCGTGTCCCAAAAATGTATGAAAACACATTAAAAAAATTTCTGTCGGCGGCCAGGGGAGTTTAATCCCCCAAAACTCTCTTGGCTACGCCACTGCCGCAATGTACGGTTCAGTATGCTGCGCTACCGTTTTGGATAGTATTAGATATAACGTACCTCGGCTATAACGTACTAAATTTTACAGACCCGCTATAAGTACGTTATAAAAAATCCTATACTGTTCTTACTGTATTAACTAGTGCTATAGCATCTGTAGCGTTCGTTGTAAAAACTATAGCAAAATGACACCGTACATCTATACTGTACGGTCCCGTGTGATGCGCTACTGTATTGGATGGTATTGGATATAACGTGCCTCGGATATAACGTGCTAAATTTTACAGACCCCGCTAAGCAAGCTTCCGTTATAACGAAGTTCTATTGGTTTAGAACCACAGCGTCTTTGTAGATGATATTTATATTATTTACTGTTAGCGTCAATCGCAGGGGGCGACATAGCTGGCCGGGAAGAGACCTCTGACTGACTGCTTTCCACTTTTCGTGTCTTTTTCCATCTGTCCTAACCACCAGTCTTTATCTCTCCGGTCCAGCGCAACGACCACGTCGCCCTGTGTCAAATCCAACTCGTCCTCGGATCCAGACTGAAAGTTGTAGCGAGCACGATACTTTGGCTGAAGCAGAAGAAGGCAACGATGCTAAATAGTCAATAGATATAAAAGAAACTTATACGCGTCTTAAAGAACTAAAATTAAGATCTTGACCGGGAAAAACAGATCTATAATGGATGCGTTAATTTTTGGATTTGAAAAGGACCCAGTTAAATAATATCATTTCTTGCAAAAATTGCCAAACAGATACACCACACGGACATTCATTTTGAAGCTCCAGTTATTTTGCGCTGTATAAAGCAGTGCTTCTCAACCCGTGGTCCGCGGACCAAAACTGGTCCGCGAGAGGGAGTCTAGTGGTCCGCGGCAAATTCTGAAAAACCGTTAATAAAAATTGGCCATATATATAGTTTCAATGTCAGTGGCGTATCAAAGGGAGCTTTGGGGTGGGTGGGTTAAATACCCCTTGGATGTCAGGACCCAGCAATTTTTAGAACAAGCAGCAAAATTAAGTAAGGTGACGACCTTTTTTGTTTTCATGATCTTTCTCAATTTTCAGGTGGTCCGCGAGAAATTTTTGAAAATCTTCAAAAGTGGTCCGCGAGGCAAGGGGGTCTGAGAACCACTGGTATAAAGAGTATGTATAAAATATAAAAAAGAGAATCGTATCCACTAAAGGCAAATTTTCGGGAGTCGAACCCGTGACCTTCTGCTGCATCGTCCAACGTTGTTACCACTCTGCTAACTTCCCGCCCCTCATCCATATAGTAGGCCCTAAATACGCAAAAAGGCATATTTTCAACTACGTGCCCCGTTTGCACACGCCGTACATAAGCAAAATCTCTTAAATCCAAAACGCTACCCCTTAGTGCGCACGTACTATATATGGATGGACCCAAATATGTCGACACATTTTCGGAAATCCCGCATGTAAGTTAGGTCTAAGTCCATAAATAGGTTAGGCTCTAAGTACTATATATGGATGGACCCAAATATGTCGACACATTTTCGGAAATCCCGCATGTAAGTTAGGTCTAAGTCCATAAATAGGTTAGGCTCTAAGTACTATATATGGATGGACCCAAATATGTCGACACATTTTCGGAAATCCCGCATGTAAGTTAGGTCTAAGTCCATAAATAGGTTAGGCTCTAAGTACAAAACGTTATTAAAGTTTATTGAAGTAAAAATCAAGTTGGCTCAAGAAAAGACAAATAGGCCGATGCAGCGTGAGGATATAGGCCCCTATTAAGAAAACGCACAACTGCATATATAGGCCAGTGACATAGCAGTGGATTGTGCACGCTGTGCAGCAGTGGCGGTGTCGTATAAAATTATTTCCCCCATAAAGTTATTTCCTGGTCAAGATTTTATTGGTCGGCAGATAGCCTGTCAATCAAAATTAGAACCGCCCTCCCATAGCAACGACAACTATAATTTTATTACCTCCTTGGGAATTCTTTGCAGGCAACCAATGGCAATGCTTGAAGCAATTATATGGGTGGAGCCATGAGGCATAACACATACGGAAATCTCATGCATATACACAAGGTCATAAATATTCATTACCTATAACCACGGCGATTGGCTGCCAATGACAGTCAATCACAGTCGTCCTATTCGTCATTTGTTTTTCGAATGCGGTCAATCGCGATTTTAACAAAGTAGCTTCAAGTTTACATTTAATGAGATAGAAATTGCAATAATCACTTGGTGTTAAATGTTGTATTACGCTCACTGTTATATTGTTCTGCAATGGTTTTTTGTTACTCATCCTCGTACTGTACATCCATTGGTTTGTCAATAAACTTCTACGGTGCCACAATCATATCAGTGGTTTACACACAGGTTTGCCTAGCCTCAGAAACCACTTAAAATCACATTATTATTATCATAATGCCCAGGGCTTCAGCCGATGGCGCACAAAACCTAAATTGAACTAGAGCCAGGTCAATTAATTACGGTATCTGTAAAAAGTAAAAAATTTGCATTATCCATTGAGGATAAAAATATACTTTATGGGCGCCTGAACTGTATATATAATTGTTTAGCGATACCAGATCAGTTGGAAAGATTTTAAGGACTAAACTTTCCTACCTATCTACACAAAACTATATAGTGAGGAAATGAAATTATAGTCGGTTATAAATTTATTTCCTAGTCTACTGTCTATCTATACCTGTGTATAGCATTGGTTGGAAATGATATCCTATGGGTAATAAATTTATTTCCTAGGAAATAAAATTATAGCCGGTTATAAATTTATTTCCTAGGAAATAAAATTATAGCCGGTTATAAATTTATTTCCTAGTCTACTGTCTATCTATACCTATGTATACCATTGGTTGGAAATGAAATCATATTCTATGGGTAATAAAATTATTTCCTAGGAAATAAAATTATAGCCGGTTATAAATTTATTTCCTATCTATCTATACCTGTATATAGCATTGGTTGGAAATGAAATGATATCCCATGGGTAATAAATTTATTTCCTAGGAAATAAAATTATAGCCGGTTATAAATTTATTTCCTATCTATCTATACCTATATATAGCATTGGTTGGAAATGAAATCATATTCTATGGGTAATAAATTTATTTCCTAGGAAATAAAATTATAGCCGGTTATAAATTTATTTTCTATCTATCTATACCTGCATCATATAGCATTGGTTGGAAAGAAAATCATGTCCTAACATATATGGACATGTCCATATACACATATAAGCAGGGCCGTTTGAAGGTCTTCGTAGGCCCTGGGCACTCTCATAATCGTAGGCCCTCCTCAACTTGAAACCTCCAATTTGCCAACTACGCAACCAACTGTGGACTAAACTTTAAAGTTAAACACTTTCGCATTATTTTATGACTTCATGTTTAATAATGATTTTGGAATGCACCCTCCTCAGTTTTCGATGTCAAAATTCAAATCTAGTTCAACTTCCTTCTGTCAACTGATGAAACAGTTTCTAAAGCCAAAGCACTAATTATGGTGTATCCATCAGATCTGGAAGAGGCAATTACTGAAGAGTTTCTTCTATTTTCACAAATATTTGGCAAGATTAAAAGAGTGGCTGGAATGCTTGGCCTAGGGCTCAAATAAAGAATAGGATGGTGATACGTTTTCCAAATATAAATATTGCTTTCCGAATCTACCTTTCAATTTTTGGAACAAGTTGTAAAGGTGAACGTTCATTTTCCAAACTGAAATGACATTTGAGGACATCATAAGTGACTTTGCTTGCTTATGAAAAGACCCAAGAAAGTTTACATATCGTAACACTGCTCAAGTGCTCATATTAATAGATATTATACTGTTTGTGACTGCTAGAGTTAAACGTTATTAAATTTGTATCTGCAAGACTGCAATTCCTGCCATAGCCTATTTTTTACTCCCTTCATGTTCTCCATATACATCTGACTTTCGTAGGCCCCCTGAAAAGGTCGTAGGCCCTGGGCACAGTGCCCACTGTGCCCAGTAGATAAAACGGCCCTGCATATAAAATAGCCTTCTGTTGTGGTTAGGTTTTTGAGTAAGATATAGTAGACTAAGGGCCTCGTCTATAAATTACGTCACGCGGTTAGGGGAGGGGTCCGGCCATTTGTGACGAAGTGTGAGGACGGGGGTTCCGTAAATGTGACGTCCCGCAAAAAATTTTTAGGTGATTACCTTGACATTTTTGCTTGTAAGGGATTTTTGGAGAGTAAAAATACAATTATGACCTTTTTGCTTGTCATGGTTTTTTTTCGAGAGGAAAAATACAAGGATGGCCATTTTTTGCTTGTCAAGTCTTTTCGAAAGACGAAAATTCGGGGAGGTCGGCCCGTGTGACGTCATATTTTAGGGGTCCGACGTTTTGTGACGTCGCGTTACGTAGGGTAGTGCCAACAATCGCGTGACGTAATTTATGGACGACCCCAAAGATGAATTCAGGCTTAGTCGGAGTTTATGGTAGTTGCTAGTATTGTTCATTAGGAACTGGAATTATGTAGCACCAGCATTACTTGAATATTGTGTTTAAAGAACTTTTGTGGTTTTCTTCCCTTCGCCTCTTCTTCTTCACTTCCTCCCAATCACTGCTTCATATGAAATCGTATAGTTATTATTATAAGATAGCCATTATCTGCATTATTGTTTGCTAAGTCTAATCGTATCTGCATATAATCAGCGGCTTATCAATCGCAAAAGAATCGCATTTTCGGGTAAACTCACTACGGGTGGTCTTGAGTATGTTTAACAGTTTAAGTCGATATATATATTGATCATCTACAACAGACCGCTTACACTTATTTTCAAATGCGGATGCTACTAAAAATTGAATCATGCATTTCACTTCAAATATGCCAATGATTTGCCATTGTTATAGCACAGCTGATCTTTATTTAATGATCGTTGTTCTGATAATAATTGTGTCGACAAATGTCATGTTTTTCTCTGGCGCTTCGTCATAAATCGTCTTTTTAATGTCGACTTATACACAGAGGATAAACTGATAGGCCTATTGAGATTTCTAATCCGGAAACGCATTTTAACGTCTGTTGGTAGTATCTTCCTCGTCACTTTAATGAAGGCCATCTCTTGTTGCTAAGGATAGCATTCACTATATATTACTCTACTGAAGCATTTTTTCAACTATGCTTTCTCGTGGGAAATTGAAATCCGTTTTTCAGTTAATACCATCAAGATAACGCCAAAATGCCAAATGCCAATGAAATAGATAGGTAGGAAATAAATTTATTACCCATAAAATATCATTTCATTTCCAACCAATGCTATATACAGGTATAGATAGATAGGATATAAATTTATTACCGGTTATAATTTTATTTCCTAGGAAATAAATTTATTACCCATGGGATATCATTTCATTCCCAACCAATGCTATACACAGGTATAGATAGATAGGAAATAAATTTATTACTGGTTATAATTTTATTTCCTAGAAATAAATTTATTACCCATAGGATATCATTTCCAACCAATGCTATATACAGGTATAGATAGATAGGAAATAAATTTATTACCAGTTATAATATTATTTCCTAGGAAATAAATTTATTACCTATAGGATATCATTTCATTTCCAACCAATGCTATATACAGGTATAGATAGATAGGAAATAAATTTATTACTGGTTATAATTTTATTTCCTAGGAAATAAATTTATTACCCATGGATATCATTTCATTCCCAACCAATGCTATACACAGGTATAGATAGATAGGAAATAAATTTATTACCGGTTATAATTTTATTTCCTAGGAAATAAATTTATTACCCATAGGATATCATTTCCAACCAATGCTATATACAGGTATAGATAGATAGGAAATAAATTTATTACCGGTTATAATATTATTTCCTAGGAAATAAATTTATTACCTATAGGATATCATTTCATTTCCAACCAATGCTATATACAGGTATAGATAGATAGGAAATAAATTTATTACCGGTTATAATTTTATTTCCTAGGAAATAAATTTATTACCCATGGGATATCATTTCATTCCCAACCAATGCTATACACAGGTATAGATAGATAGGAAATAAATTTATTACCGGTTATAATTTTATTTCCTAGGAAATAAATTTATTACCCATAGGATATCATTTCCAACCAATGCTATATACAGGTATAGATAGATAGGAAATAAATTTATTACCGGTTATAATTTTATTTCCTAGGAAATAAATTTATTACCCATAGGATATCATTTCCAACCAATGCTATATACAGGTATAGATAGATAGGAAATAAATTTATTACCGGTTATAATATTATTTCCTAGGAAATAAATTTATTCCCTATAGGATATCATTTCATTTCCAACCAATGCTATATACAGGTATAGATAGATAGGAAATAAATTTATTACTGGTTATAATTTTATTTCCTAGAAATAAATTTATTACCCATGGGATATCATTTCATTCCCAACCAATGCTATACACAGGTATAGATAGATAGGAAATAAATTTATTACTGGTTATAATTTTATTTCCTAGGAAATAAATTTATTACCCATAGGATATCATTTCCAACCAATGCTATATACAGGTATAGATAGATAGGAAATAAATTTATTACTGGTTATAATTTTATTTCCTAGAAATAAATTTATTACCCATGGGATATCATTTCATTCCCAACCAATGCTATACACAGGTATAGATAGATAGGAAACAAATTTATAACCGGCTATAATTTTATTTCCTAGGAAATAAATTTATTACCCATAGGATATCATTTCCAACCAATGCTATACACAGGTATAGATAGATAGGAAATAAATTTATTACCGGTTATAATTTTATTTCCTAGGAAATAATTTTATTACCCATGGGATATCATTTCATTTCCAACCAATGCTATATACAGGTATAGATAGACAGTAGACTAGGAAATAAATTTATAACCGGCTATAATTTTATTTCCTAGGAAATAAATTTATTACCCATATGATATCATTTCCAACCAATGCTATATACAGGTATAGATAGATAGGAAATAAATTTATAACCGGTTATAATTTTATTTCCTAGGAAATAAATTTTATTACCCATGGGATATCATTTCCTTTCCAACCAATGCTATATACAGGTATAGATAGACAGTAGACTAGGAAATAAATTTATAACCGGCTATAATTTTATTTCCTAGGAAATAAATTTATTACCCATAGGATATCATTTCCAACCAATGCTATATACAGATATAGATAGATAGGAAATAAATTTATTACCGGTTATAATATTATTTCCTAGGAAATAAATTTATTACCTATAGGATATCATTTCATTTCCAACCAATGCTATATACAGGTATAGATAGATAGGAAATAAATTTATTACTGGTTATAATTTTATTTCCTAGGAAATAAATTTATTACCCATGGGATATCATTTCATTCCCAACCAATGCTATACACAGGTATAGATAGATAGAAATAAATTTATTAATGGTTATAATTTTATTTCCTAGGAAATAAATTTATTACCCATAGGATATCATTTCCAACCAATGCTATATACAGGTATAGATAGATAGAAATAAATTTATTACTGGTTATAATTTTATTTCCTAGAAATAAATTTATTACCCATAGGATATCATTTCCAACCAATGCTATATACAGGTATAGATAGATAGGAAATAAATTTATTACCGGTTATAATATTATTTCCTAGAAATAAATTTATTCCCTATAGGATATCATTTCATTTCCAACCAATGCTATATACAGGTATAGATAGATAGGAAATAAATTTATTACCGGTTATAATTTTATTTCCTAGGAAATAAATTTATTACCCATGGGATATCATTTCATTCCCAACCAATGCTATACACAGGTATAGATAGATAGGAAACAAATTTATAACCGGCTATAATTTTATTTCCTAGGAAATAAATTTATTACCCATAGGATATCATTTCCAACCAATGCTATACACAGGTATAGATAGATAGGAAATAAATTTATTACCGGTTATAATTTTATTTCCTAGGAAATAATTTTATTACCCATGGGATATCATTTCATTTCCAACCAATGCTATATACAGGTATAGATAGACAGTAGACTAGGAAATAAATTTATAACCGGCTATAATTTTATTTCCTAGGAAATAAATTTATTACCCATAGGATATCATTTCCAACCAATGCTATATACAGATATAGATAGATAGGAAATAAATTTATTACCGGTTATAATTTTATTTCCTAGGAAATAAATTTATTACCCATAGGATATGATTTCATTTCCAACCTATGCTATACACAGGTATAGGTTGACAGTAGACTAGGAAATAAAGTCATTACCGGCTATAATTTTATTTCCCTGCCATCAGTAGGCTATATAGCTATGTGTAGATAGGCAGGAAATAAATTTATCACTCATAGGATATGATTTCATTTCCAATAGATAGACAGTAGATAGGAAATAAATTTATTACCGGTTATAATTTTATTTCCCCACCAACAGCAGGCTATATAGTTATATGTAGAAAATAAAGTTATTGCCTGCTACTAACCGTATGCAGTAAAGTGATTAAAGCTATTTTTAGATATTATGTTGATAGGCGGAAATAAATTTATACGGAAATAAATTTATACGTATGCCACATAATTTTATTTCCCTAGCAACCGCAGGCTCCGCCCAGGAAATAATTTTATGGCGGAAATAAATTTATACGACAGCGGCTCTAGGACTTGGCAAGTGGGGGGCCGTTGGGGGCCAACTTCTAATCATGGGGGGCCAACCATTTGTTGTTTAATGTATGTAGCATTAAGTATAGGGTCCCAACTGGGGGGGGGCACTGGAGGGGCCAGGCAGTCAATAGGGGGCACGGGCCTCCCTGCCCCCGGTGGAGCCGCCACTGCTGTGCAGTGCACAGGGGCAACCGGTGGCCAGAGGGGGCCTTTCCGACAACGAATGCTGTCGTTTTGTTTTGCTTTCAGTATATTCAGAAAGTAATGAGAAATATTGACAAAGCCTAGCGATAGAACTACACGCCATGAATAACAACACGCATACACTCAAATGAATCTATAGTTCAATTTTTATTATTATTATTATTATTATTATTATTATTATTATTATTATTTTATTATTATTATTATTATTATTATTATTATTATTATTATTATTATTATTATTATTATTATATTGACAATTTCTTGTGCTCCATATTACCAAAATGTCAGGAGCAAGGGCACATTACAGAGTCCAATAAAAATAAATAAAATAATAGTCATCAGAAATGAATGGAAAACAATCTAAGGTAGAAGAGAATAAGATTTTCTAAGCAAATAAGTCTTTAGATTTTTCTAAAAGTATTTCAGAGAACAGGATGAGCTGTATTCAGCACCGACCGCAGGCGGTTCAACACGTAGTCAGGTAGGACATAGAGAAGACTATTATAGTAATCCACTTTGGGCATGACAAAACATGCCACCAGATTGGCAAATTCAGTAATAATAATATTAGTTATTAACTTATTATATAACATGGGGTGCGAAACTGCTAAATATCGCAAAATGCTCGTCGTTTTTGGTTGAAATCTAAGGGAGTTTCTTTCCAGAGCCCGCTCATAGAACTTTGTTACACCACTAGCATACAGACCCAATCGTCGGGGACTACCGTAGATTTTGGAGGCAAATATTTTTTTAAAAAATATGACGCGTTTCCCAAAAGCAAGAGAGTAAATGTGGGTCAAGAATGGAAGGTAGGGCAGGTGGTGTGTGCGCCACCCAGGGATATTTTTACACCCCTAACACCCCTCAACACCCCGCAATCTGAGACTGACACCCCAAACACCCCCACCCAATTGAGCCAGGGATGACCTTTTTTGCTTGTCAGACTTTTTCGGCAGGTGCCCCCACAGAAAATACCGACACCTCCACACTGAGAATCCTAGAAATAACCCTGGCGGCACCTGCAAGGAGTGTCAACAACTGTGGTCTTGCTCTGCTCAGCGCAGAAAGTGAAGATACTGAGAGAACTGACTGTGAGTGTCAAATACCCTAGTTGCGCCCCTGCTGATGAAGCTATCCTAGTTACGACCCTGTGATAACGCCCTCTATAAAGTGCTCTTCGTATTATAATAAATTAATTGTTAGTGAACTGAGTTTAGACAAACAATGGGGATACCGGCTTAAGGCGGTGATGGCCATCAGTAATGCACGTTTGTGTAAGCCTGGATGAAAAAGTTGGAACTCAACCCCTATACTTTCCCCCAAACATAGACTTGGGTTGGGTCCACCCATGGGTTAGGTTGGGTTGGGCAAGAAAAGGCATTGCTTAAGTATTGAACAATGACTTAGTTTCTTACCCAACACAACCCACTAAAGCAAAAGGGTTACTTTACCCAACCCAACCTAACCAAATTTCCTAAGAAATTGTAATGTAATACGGTGTGTTGGATCAAGTCCCTATTGCTTTTGTGGGTTGGGTTGGGTCCGAGTCATTGAATCATGATGGGTTTGGTTTTAAAAATGGATTCATGCCCACTGTCTGTCTTCCATCTTCCCTGTGGTAGCCTCTCGAAAATTGGAGGGGGTTGGGGGGGGGGGGGGAAGCTCGAGTCTAGAGGCCTGTTAGAAGTTTACGCTTATACAGTAGCAATGCAAACCAGGTATGGCATTAGAAGCTGAGAAAAAGCTACGTACAAGTTTCATGTCTTTCAGAAACGTCTGTCCGACTTTGCTGGTCGAATGAGAACGATAGTAAGTAACGAGTCCGTTGATAGAACTGAATTTATCGGCGTCGTTCCAGAGAAAATATTTGTCTTTGCGATCGCTTCGCAGTATTTTGTAATGCTCGACTTCGTTCGTGATACTGAAAAATGCAACACGCACACACACACACACACGGTGATGGTTCGTTTGAAATAAATTCCTTGCCTCCAGTGGCGGTACCACGTGGGGGATGAGTGGGGACCCACCGGACTTCCGGACTTACTTCTTTTGCTTGTGTAACCTATTTTTGGGTAAAAGTCTAGTAAAACTACGGAGAAAACTGCGGATGACCTATTTTTGCCTGTCAACCTATTTTCGCGGTAAAAGTGTAGTAAAATTAGGGATAAAAATCCCTTTTGTCAGTCTTTTTGGGTAAAGTTTATTGAGTTTTCCTTTTATTTTCATCTCCACCGCCAACTTCCAATGAATTCATTTCATCCCCAAGAAATCCTGGAACCGCCACTGCTTGCCTCTAATAAACGTTTAGTATTTAAAGAAAAGCACGCAATAAAGTAAAATTCTGAGGTGTCTCCCATCCATGGTACCTTCGGTAAAATTGTCATAGCCAGTGTTTAATCTAGACTCCTGGACTCCGGAGGGAAACTGACAAAGCCGGGGGAAAACTGATAAAGCCGGGGGGAATTCTGCTAGGGGGCTGCTGTTAGTTGATGTAGTATGCCAAAATTTCCGAGAGGGAATTTTAAATTTCCGGGGGAAGGGCAATTTCCCCCCGGAAACGGCCTAGATTAAACCCTGGTCATAGCTTGTTAACCGTTGTAGCAAAGAACCTGAAAATAATTATGGCAGGAAGTGTGCAAGTGCACCCAATATATTCATCCAAAAGCATTTGAAAATATCTTGTCGGGTCTGGGAAAAATTTAGGAAAAAACGACGGGGTGCAAGCCACCCTATTAGCGGTGTTAGAGTTGAGACAAAATTCCTATAAGAGGGGGGACTTCTTGACCAGTTTCGTATTGACAATTCCCCAGTTACCAAATATCGTGCGCGAAATATCGACACCTTACTGTATGCGGGATGAAATAGCGTGGCCGGTCAAAATGTCCGCGGACAAGATGTCACGGACAAAATGTCATGGGAACAAAATGTCGGCGGACACAATGTCACGGACAAAATGTCACGGTTTAGGTTAGAGTTTTTTGTCCCCATGACATTTTGTCCGCGGACATTTTGTCCTAGCGCCATAAATAGGTCTTATGCAACAGTGCATATATATAATGCATATTCTGCTGTTTTGAAATCAGCTCTTCATCTAATGCTGTCATCAGTGACACAAGCTGTGCGTGTTCGACTCCTATAATTGTCAACGACCTAGGGCGGTTAGTCTAAACCAAAAGTGCATCTAATTAATCGGATAGATTTATAAAAAGCGCAAGAGAAACAATAATTAATTGTATCCCGTTTGGCTTGCCTTAGACCACAGCTGCATTAGGTCAAATAGTCTCCGTATACAGCCGATAGATTCGCTCCGTAGCAAGGCTAATAAGACGGTATAGTTTAGGCCTGTGGTGCACAACTTCCGTCTCGCGGGCCACAACCGGCCCGCGACGACTCGCCATGTGGCCCGCGAGAACTAATTGAAAATACCAATATGTCATGCCTTCTCTCAACGCCGTTCGTGACGGTTTTAGAGCCCAGGATGTTGTTAAAAATTAAATTTATAGTGACTCGTATCTCTAAATTTTGCTGCAGTCATGGCGAGTGGACTGGATCGACCGAGCTTTACTGTTTGCTTAGCTTCAGAAAAACGTTGTATGCCTGATATGCCAATCGACATCTGTAAGCTGGTTGCAGAGGTACAAACAACACAGCCATCGCACTGGCTTCCTGGTTTCAATCTTTCAAAGTTAAAACTGCTATAGTGACAGATACAATGGTCCAATGTGTTTCGGTTATTGTACACTAAAAGTTTATAACTTTACACTGTAGATTATGAACTTTTTCCATAAGTCTTTAGATTCTGCTAAATATGATTAACTTTAGCTTAGCGTATAACTATAAACTTTATGTTTAGAAATTTATATAAAGGCATAACCATGCCTTACTGTAGTGACTAAAAGACTGAAAAGCGTACGAAATTAAGGAAAATTATTGCAGTTACCCTATTATTGACACGGTGATAAGTAGTACTAATCTATCCTAATGGTCCTAAGACATGTCCAATTGGCATTTTGGCTACCCAGATATGAGACGAGTTAGGTAGTTCCCGTTGCCTTTCTCGCAAACATTTAGGGGTAAACACAGTGTTTAATCTAGGCCGTTTCCGGGGGGGAATCGCCCTTTCCCCCCGGAAATTTCAAATTCCTCCCCGGAAATTTGGGCATACTACATGGACTAACAGCAACCCCCTGGCAGAATTTCCCCCGGATTTGTCAGTTTCCCCCGTAGTCCAGGAGTCTAGATTAAACACTGGGTAAACAGCTAGCCTATATATGGTTGCAACGCATTGGCTAAGGCCCGATTTGAGTCAGCGATCCTCCGATTGCATGACAAGAATCTTACCCTCTACTCCACCGCGCCCATGTAAATTAACAGAATTCTACCTACTAGTACTGGCATACAATGCAGCAAACTAAATATGCTTGTTAGTAAGTATGGTTCTCTTAATTTAAATTTATCGATGTAAAAGGGATACACTCCATAGGCTCAGCGCCCGTACGGAGAACCGAAGGGTTAGCGCCTTCAGTTTTACGTGGCAACGGCTGAATGAGAGCGGATTGCCAGCCTTTCCCTCGCCGCCTTTCCTTCCACCGAGTTAACACCCGATGTACTCATTCACAGCTGAGTCGACTGGGAACGCTTGAGATTGAAATAACCGAAAAGTTTCTGCCGCGGCCGGGAGCTGTTTTGATCGCAACCAACTTCGAAAAATCTTGACAAGCAAAAAAAGCTCGCCACCTTTCACCTTTACATTCAACAGTACTTCGAAATTTTAGGTCGGCAGCCAGCCAAGTGGGGGGGGGAGTTGACCCCAAAACCGCGTCCGAAAATGAAAAATTTATGGAAACGCATGAAACATTTTTTTCGTCGGCAGCCAAAGGGGGTTTAACCCCAAAAGCCCCCATGGCTACGCCACTTATTGGACCGGACCGTTTCAATTGTAGTGAAGCATTGGCCACGCCGCGGGGACGGCACGGGGCCGCCTCCTCCTATTCGGGCTGGTACCCGGTCGTGGAATTTGTTCAAGACCGTTGAGAAATGTTGGGTTGTGGTAGGTAGCATGATCGAAGAGAATATGTGAAAATTCAAAGTGCTTGAGACACGAACTACGCTCTATACTTGCACGCCGAGAATTTAACGAGAAATTGTGTCGACGCGTGCACCCCCTATTCCGAAAGCCTGGATACGCCACCGTAATAGTGAAGCAATCATGCACTGACCGTACGGACAGGGAGAGGTCGCCGGGTGCGCTGACGCTGGGGCGAACGAGGAACGCTCCCTCTGGGTGAAGGTAGCCGACCCCTCGTCTCTCCTGTAACAGTTCCACGGACGCCTCTTTGCTGACGCTCATAAACCATCTAATATGAGAAACAAATAAACGAACGAAAGAAGAATTAACGGACGAATTATGACTCAATCAATAATAATAATGTGATTTCAAGTGGCCTAGGAGGCGTTAGAAAAACCATGGCGTGATTTGAAGGAGTGTCTAAGGAGGCATTGCTTGATATGCCGAAAGCAAGAGCACTTACATAAATTGAAATGAAATGTTAAATAGATATGTCTTCAGTGCAACTTTGAACGGTTTTCAGTTGCACTGAAGACATATCTATTTAACATTTCATTTCAATTTATGTAAAGTGCTCTTGCTTTTTGCATCAAGCTTAGCTATAGCGCTATAGAAATTGTCGAGATAATAATAATAATAATAATAATAATAATAATAATAATAATAATAATAATTGCTGCATGTGTGAAAGCCACTAGCGGGCGCTAACGGGGCCTGAACCTCAGTCCGTCAGCCAACCGCTCCAGCGCGTGATCCACTCGGCCGCTTTCCTCACCCTGTTAGAACGGAAGTATACCAGGAAAAAAGACGAAGGATGATGCTATTGGACTGGATGATGAAAACAGATGCATAGCCTCACATACCCTATGCAGAAATAATATAGAAGAGGCAAAGCACAGAGAGCAATGGAAACAATGGAGCCCCGAACCTGCATCAGGACAGAGAACTTTGATGATGATGATGATGATGATTATTATTATTATTATTATTATTATTATTATTATTATTATTATTATTATTATTATTATTATTATTATTATTATTATTATTATTATTATATAATTATGATTATGATGAGGTGTTGGCCAGTGTCAAAACCACTATAATTATTCGTAACTTTAAGAATTAACCCAATTAATTGAATCCAATTAATTGTCCTAAATAACCTTTGAATCTAGTTATTGTTGATGATGAACGAATCAAGGAATCAATAAATGAACGAACGAATGGATCAATGAATGAATGAATCAATCAATCAATCAATCAATCAATCAAGGAATTGAATAATCAAGGATACACATATAATCAATCGACCAGTCAATCAGTCAATGTATCAAGGAAAACTCATGCAGTTCTCTCTCTGTCTGTATGTCTCTCTCTCTCCCCTCTCTCTTGATCATCCTGCTTGTCTTCCTCCATCCTTATGAATTTGCCTCTTCGCTCATTCGCCTTAAAACCATCTTGTTACGAACTTAATGGGCCACCAAAAGCAACATCCAGATCCAGAAGCAGTACAGACTGCATTGGGGTAGGGGTGGAGGTGGGAGTGGGGGGGGGAAGGGAGAACAATTAATTGACCGCCAGCAGTGGAAGAGTCTACTTACAGAGGGTAATTGAAGGTCAGGTGATTCGCCGGGACAAGGCCTTCCACTCCGTTCTTTTCCGCTCGAAACCAGTTTTTGTCCTCTTCACTTAAGATCTGCCAAAAAAAGCGCAATTTAAACA
Organism: Metaphire vulgaris; assembly: GCA_018105865.1. Taxonomy (NCBI): domain Eukaryota; kingdom Metazoa; phylum Annelida; class Clitellata; order Crassiclitellata; family Megascolecidae; genus Metaphire; species Metaphire vulgaris. The sequence goes on along the minus strand of CM030867.1, from coordinate 7,314,810 downwards.
CGCAAAGACAAAGCTTTCTTAGTTTAGAAACACAGTGGCAGTCAAATAGCACGGCATTTTTACAGATGAAGGAAACACTTCATAGGCAAGCAAAGTAATCTAAAATACGACATCCTGATAAAAGACACAGAATTGGGACAAGTAGAAACAGTGGCGTAGCCAGGATTTTCGGAGGAGTTGGTCGGAACACTTCCAAAATTCACGACTTGACAAGTTGACAAGCAAAACAAAGGTCGTCGCCTAGACTCGACTTACTTACACCATTACATTCTATGCATTCTATAGATTTTCTATAGCACTCTTAGAAATGTTCGGTCTCCAGCCAGCCAGGGGGGTTGACCTCCAAAACCGCGTACGAAAACAAAAAAATGTATGGAAACACATGCAAAAAATTTTTTCGTCGTCAGCCAAGAGGGGTTTAACCCCCAGAACCTCTCAAACCCCCAAAACCTCTCCCTTGGCTACGCCACTGAGTATAGAAGAATACAAGTATCTTGGATGTTATACTATATAACTGAAGATGGTCAATGTGAACGAGACATAAAGCGAATGAACTTCTAATAAGAAACTTAGGATTAGCAAACAAAGAAAAGAATATTGAGCTGTTATGTAATGCCAGTGTTTACTGTATATAGCAGGGATATTTTGACACCCCCAACATCCCAAACCCCAACCCAAATCTGAGACCGACACCCCAACACTCCCCCAATTTCAACTATGGATTACCTTTTTTGCTTGTCAAACTATTTTGGCAGGAGACCCCAGAATTTACCCACACACACCCAAATTGATAATCCTAGAAATAACCCGGGCATGTATCCGTGTGAATGCTGGACAATAACAAAGAATATGCAAAAGAAAATAGAAGCATTTGAAATGCGGTGTTTCAGAAGGATTCTGAAAATTAGTTGGAAAGATACAAAAAATAACCCATGAGGAAATACTGACGAGAGTGGGAAACAGAAGAAACCTGATGAAAGAGATTGTCAAAAGGAAAACACAATATGCTGGACATCTAAAGAGAGGCTCATGTTCAGAACAAGCAATAAATATCTTGGAAGGGAAATACAAAGGGCGACCTTGAAGAACTTGGCTGGAGGACATCAGAATACTGGACAGGCATTGAAAACTACGGAGAACTAAAAAGAATTGCTGAAGATCAAGAAAAGTGGTGACAACCTGTGACTACCAACCTTCCACTCGAAGATGACACATGATGATGATGATGATGATGATGATGATGATGATGATGATGATGATGATGATGATGATGATGATGATGATGATGATGATGAAGGAAACACATGCCTGCGTATGAATACATCTACGAGAGACTTACTCTTAAAGTTTTCACATGGGTTCGTTATGATTGATGCGATACAGCGAATGAATGAATGACACAGGCGAATGAATGAGTGAATGAATGAATGAATGAATGAACAGGCGAATGACAGATTGAACTAGCGAACGAACGAATGAATTAATGAATGGTATATTAATAATAAAAATAAATGAATGGATGAATGAATGAGCGAATGAAAGAATGAATGACTGATTGATTGAATGATTGATTTATTGAATGAATGAATGCTTGAATGAATTAATGAATATTATGGGCAGATAAATTAGTTATAAGATAATAGTTAAGGCCTTGTCAAATTCAATAAATGGCTTATCGTCAGGCGATAGAGATTTGACAAATTGACATCAGTCATTACATAAGATGAATAATTAACATTAATTGTGTCTATGGCATGTCACGTAGGTCCCCTACGCCACTGCATTTGGCCCAGCGATTCGTGGCGGCCACCTACTTTGACGATTTCGTTCTTCGTGATGCTCATCTCGTCTGAAGAACTGGCACTGAAGTTGTACAGCGCTCTGGCCTCCATTGTCTCTCTCTCTCTCCGTCTCCCTTCCTCTGAGGCAGGATTCGATGCTGACTGCCGACTGAAAGGAGCAGAACTGACTCAACTGACATCGTCGTCGTCGTCATCAACACCATCATCATCATCACCATCATCATCACCATCATCATCACCATCATCATCATCACCATCGCCATCATCATCATCATCATCGTCTTCGTCAGCACCATCATCGCCATCATCATCGTCATCGTCTTCGTCAGCACCATCATCGCCTTCATCATCATCATCATCATCACCATCGTCATCATCATCATCATCATCATCATCACCATCACCATCATCATCACCATCACCATCACCATCATCACTACCACCATCATCACCACCATCATCATCATCATCACCATCATCACTACCACCATCCTCACCACCACCATCATCACCATCATCATCATCGTCTTCATCATCATCATCATCATCATCACTACCACCATCATCATCACCACCATCATCATCACCACCATCAGCAGCAGCAGCAGCAGCAGCATTGTCGTCGTCGTTTCTCGGTTGAGAGCTTAATTCAAAACTTTCATTTTCGGCGAATTAAATGAATGGTTGAATTTATAGAAAATGGCTTTGGCGTTGATAGCAATATACCAGATAATGGCGGTAGTGTTAGGAATTTATGTCTATGATATTTCGACAAACTTCTGTAGTTTCCTAGAGAAGTAAGAATGCTGAGATGTCATTTTCCAGCTGTGCATTGAACTGGTAATAAATCTAAACCTGTGTACCATGTCTATACAAAGCTGAAATACCGGGGACATATTGTGCGAACAAAACAGGAATATCTAGATGTTTAGAGAAACCAAAAAATACAAGGTACACTGCCAGGATGACGAAAAAGAGGAAGACCAAGTAAAAGTGGGAAGACAACCTCAAAGCATGGACAGAACTTACTATAGAACAGGCGACAGGAATAGTAGAACAGTTTTTCCCAAACTGTGGGTCACTACCCAAAAGTGGGTCGAGTGGGCTCAATCTAGTGGGTCGCGTGGTAGCGAAATTAGATTCAAAAGTGCCATTTTCTAACCAATACCACAATGTCACAAGCTTTGAAAGTTGCAAGTAAACTTAGGTTTTATGCAATTTATGTGCCTGCAATTCTCCATACGCAGCTTATTTTGGTTGGAATAAATAGTGTTTTATGAAACTGTTATCGAATTTTAGTTGACAATAAGTTTGCAGGGTCACGGTATCTTACAAAACCGCTGACGTGACTCGCACAGTTCCAAAATGTTCGGGAAACTCTGGTCTATAACACTTTTAACAATAACTAGAAAGATTCTCGCTTCGCTCGCAGTGCAGGATAATACTAATCAAATACCTATACCTAATACCCAATCATTGAATTCATGCTGAACAACATTTCAATGATCGCCACCTAGCCAAGCTCTGCGCTGTACACGTATTTTTTGTGTACGTTAAAATGTACGTTAAAATTGCGCAACTTCCTCAAGCTACGGACAATTGTTACCAATAGCAACGTCGTCGCACGCCCACCCCTCTGACGCTGCAATGACTCGACTAAACCGTGCTAAACTACGAACAATTGTTACCAATAGCAACGTCGTCTTCGAACATCGCCCACCAACGCATCGCGACGTAAGGACTAAACGGTCTAAACCGTCTACCAATAGTCAACCAATCAGAACGCTTGAAGGTAACAGACAGAGAGACATACAGATAAGGATTTTGATATGATAGATAATCTTATTTCACAATAACGTAAAGAAAGCGTATTGCGACCATTTTGCTCTGAAACTCCAATAACAATAGAGAAGAAGAAGACGACCTAGCGGTTAAGCAATTTTGCCGTATTCATAGGATTTTTAAGACGCGTAACAAAGGTATGTTCCTGGCAAAAATTGAAAAAAATAATTTTCAAGAAATTTCAATATCTATTTCTCTTCTTTAGTCTTATTTAGCAAAAATTTGAATAATTCTGTCTAATATATTTGCCATATTTTCATTCGAATTGAATCAGAGCTTTTGTTTTTGCCTTTTATTAAAAACGCAGAAGATTCTTTTCAACTAACGTCCGACAGATGGCATAATGCCATTTTTTAAATATTACATGCTATGATTACATTGATTAGGGTCGCGGCACGTTACAAAACCGCTGAAGTGGGCCGCAGTTGCAAAATTTTTGGGAAACCCTGGAGTAGAAGACCGTAGCACACGAAAGAAGACAGTCCACAATGCAGCGAATCTTCGGATTCGTTACAGACAAGACCAGCGGCGGTTCCAGGATTTCTTGGTGGGTGGATGAAATGAATTCATAGGAAGCTGGCGGGGAAATGAAAATAGAAGAGAAGAAATCAACAAACTTTGCCGGAAAAGGTTGACAAAAGAGAATTTATCCCTGATTTTACTACACTTTTTACCGAAAAATAGGTTGACAAGCAAAAAAAGGTCATCCGCAGTTTTACTAGATTTTTACCCAAAAATAGGTTTCACAAGCAAAAAGTCCGGTGGGGGATGCATCCCCACTCATCCCCCACGTGGAACCGCCACAGGACAAGACAAGTCTATACAACTGATCAGAATCCAAAACTTAAAATCAAAACTTGACATAGGCCTACTTAAAAGAAACTAACAATTAAAACGTTTAGGCCTACATGCGGATCCTGAATAGAATGGAAAGTGAAAATAAAATAGCGCTGTATATCACTATAACCTACGCCTATTACCCAATATCCTGGTTCACAACTTGACATGCAATCTTTAATATTCTATATACGTCAGGCATTGTAGCGACGTTTTCTTTCAACTGCACAAATATAGTGATATCCTATAGCAGGGGTGCACAACCACTGGCCCGCGGGCCAAATCCGGCCCGCCGAAGGGTTTTTTCTGGCCCGCGGGACAATTTCGAGCAACACAGAAAACCGGCCCGCCAAAGGGTTTTGTCCAATCCCGCGGTACAATTTCGAATAACAGAAAACTGGCCTACCAGAACAGTAATTTTGGTATAGAAATTAGGTATCTGCTGACTGACCTATTCATATATGTTGGACTACTTACAAATGTGCGACCTATAACAACGTGACACAGAGACGGGCGATAATAAACTACTTCGATAACGTGCTTTATACATTTTAATTGTCTCTGCAGTAAGTCTAGAATATCTAAATTCGAAACTTGAAAAAACGAAAGGCCGAGGCAGAACAGCGACATTTCATTGAGGAATGGACACGTCTGTATTTCATGGACACGTTTAATGGGTTAAATCGGTGTGTTTAATTTGCCGTGAATCACTTAGCGTTATGAAAGAGTATTAACTGCCGATGACACCACGAAACGAAACATGCCGCTGCTTATGATGAACTGCAGGGTGAGTTGCGGGAACAGAAAATTGAACTGTTAAAGAAGACTCTGTCAACCGAACAGAGTTTTTTTCACAAGGAAGTCGCAAGAATAAAAGTGTTTTACACGGGCCAGTTGCAAAGTGGCCCAACTAATTGCAAGGTCATCACGGCCTTTCGCAGACGGAGATTTTGTTAGAGATTGACTCCTAAGCATCTGCACTGGAATTTGCCCAGAAAACGCCAATGTTTTCAGTAAAGTTCCTTTGTCAAGAATGACAATTCAACGTCGAGTTGATGACCTTGCAACAGACGTTACTGAGCAGTTGATTGGCAGATGAGCTAGGTGCACATATTTTTCAGTAGCTTTGGATGAGAGCACAGATAACACTGATACTGCACAGCTCTTAGTTTATGTGCGGGCAGAATTAGATTGTGCAGACTGAGGAATTACTGTTTGTGTTATAGAAGGTAGTAAGTAAAAAACTGGTGTTTTATGAAGCATTACCGGTAGTTCAATATAGCATTTATTAAAGTTAATTTTGCTTGGTTTGCTGATTTTTATAAATATTATGGTTATATACAATATATTTTATATAAAACATGCATTTTCGAAATTCTGGCCCGCGAGTACTCAGGGAATGTTAAACTTGGCCCTCGGCCTAAAAAGGTTGTGCACCCCTGTCCTATAGTGATAAGCTTGGGGACAGGTCGGTTACTGGGGACAATCCAGAACTGTGGATTCACTACCGGACTATGTCACAAACTCTGACTCTTTTGGAAATTTTTCTACGTAGTTTTAAGACTTACTTATTCACCATCGGGTATAAGTAGTTTTGTAAAGCGCTCTTGTCTTTGGCCACTTTTGCCATGCTTATTGCGCTATAGAAATCGTCTGGCTAATAATAATAATAATAATAATAATAATAATAATAATAATAATAATAATAATAATAATAATAATAATAATAATAATAATAATCCTGACAAGATGTAAGCCTATACTTGCATATCAATCAAAAAGTCTGATGAGCAAAAAATCCTCGGATCGATAGACACCTTAATCTGGTCGAAACTACCAGCACATAGGCCTAACATGAATTTCCACAGCTCTTTTTTTCAGCTACACATTTTGTGTCCAGTTGTACACTAGAATAACGCCTGCTACACTGCACGTATTCATCACATGGTTTTCGTATACAGTTGACACACGAAAGACCGATAAAGTGACGGTTTTAGACCATTATCTTCTTCGCACAAGTAGCCTATTGTATCAGCGAGCAGGAAATCTACGAGAAACCCACAAAATAACTTATAATACGAAAGACTAAGACAGAATTAATACACCTACGTGCAAAAGTATGACCTCCTTCTAAACTTGAATAGGTTTGTCGCTGCGTGTTATCATACAACAACGGTACGGTTGCCTGTTAACTCCTATCACCTCAATCAGATAAGAATGGCGAATATTCAATTATTGTCTATACGCTGAATATCGAGCTTCCTATTCGTAGCCACGTGAGCCAAAGGGCGACTGAAAGTGAGTAATTGTTAGGTCACAGCCTGTGATATTATTATACCGAGCCCAATGCTACCGAACAGACAGCAGAGTAGACACTAGACAGTATGCTTAATTGATATGGACCTATATAGACCTCTTCATTAGAAAGGACATCGCAAACTGATTTAGTCAACATGCAAACCATGATCCTAATGGTATTGTATATTATGAGTAAACTAAACATGACTCATCCTATAAGTCATATATATATATATATATATATATATATATATATATATAGGTCATGATTTGTAGGGGAGGGGAATCTTTCCTCCCACTGACCAACTGCATCCCCTACTGTTACATCCCCACCACTACATCCCCCACTGCTACATTTCCCAACAACTACATCCCCCAAGCTCGACATATTCCCCTCCACTGCTCCAGGTCACAAATCGCACCCTGTATATATCTATCTATATATATATATATAATTATATATATACACAGTATATATATGCAATTACCTAATGGCCATTAAAATTATGGATTGGATTGGGCTGGATTGGTCACAGAACCTATTTATTTTATTTATTAATTTTCTACGATCTATAACTGGTTTAAGAAATTGTAATGTCTGACGGTGGGTTGATCTAAGTGATGTTAACACGTACTGACCCCTCAAGGACGAAGACAAGACATGGACAGACCCCAAGGACGAGGACAAGGACCATGACTGAACCCCCAAGCACAAGGACCACAAGGACCATGACTGAACCAGTTCTCTGTAAGACAGAAAAAAGACAGAAAGGAAAACCCAAAAACGATTTCAATTCGAATCACAAAATTTAAAAAAAAACAATAAAAAGAATGTTGTAGACTGACAATGCTGCGTTTCAAATAAACAAGTTAAACAAGACAAGCTGATCAGTCAGGGACAAGGACAAAAAAAAGGACAACTTCTCTCTAAAAGAAATATATTTCATCAAAAACCCGTGTACAGCAGAAATTTCCCCACCTTTCTGCCAAATCTCAAAAACGATTTCAAAAATCGATTTTAACGAATCAACAGACAAAATTTTATTGATTGTCTAAAATTTCAGCTTAAACCACAATTGTTCAAGATTTAAAAATTGCAAACCCTAACCCTAACCCTAACCTTAATTGCAATAAAAAGAATGTTGAATTCGCATCTTATCTTCATTCATATTTTACCCATTTTGAAAGTTTAAATCAAACTTTTATTGTTATGTCGAATTCCGTGAGTTTAAAAACATGTTTACAAAATTGCATTCGATTTAAACTTTACTACCAGTACTGGAACAACAACAACAACTTTAATACCAAAAATAAACAAATTTATGTGTTTTAGGCCTGCAGCTGATCAGTCTTACATGCAAATGAGATGAAAATTGGTGAAAGGTGGGGAAATCTAATTATGAGAACCACTTTGGGGTTTTTTCGTAGACACCCTGTAAAAGACACTTTGCGAAAACACTCGTTCAACTGGAGTCGATGTATCATGCAGGGCATCAAAGAATAATACCGCTTATAGCTTCGAGACGCTTTTAATCATCTATCAGTATTTTAGGCTACTAAGGCTATAGCCTACGTACAACGTGCAGCGAGCAAAAGAAAATTAGAAACAGCTAAACGCATGCGTCAAGATTATGCGCTTTCAAACAGAAAAAGGACCTTCAGCTGTTCCACTGGTATTATGAAGAGAACAATGACTACACATTTAGAGTAACTTAAAGCCAGTATGTAGTGTATAGGGGCCTACAGCCATACATCTATAATATTAAAATCCACATATCACTATTACCTTGGAACACAATATTATCAGTTCTATTGAAAATGACATACGGCTAATTTGGTCCTATAAGGATTTGTCAAGGACTAAGTAACAAGGACGAGGACAAGGACAGACCTGCAAGGACGAGGATAAGGACGAGGACTTCAAATTGGTCGACCGCTACGTTATGTTGACAATAAATGACTTCAGACTAGTGCGTTTCGGAAAATATTTTTTTCACAAAAAAAGTCCTGCATAGAATGGAACGTCGCCAATGTGAGTTCAGTATGTTTGAGAGTAGCAATGCCGGTAAATAGCTACATAAACAACCTACTTGTTCAATCGATCATCAATCAATCAATCAGTCAATCAATAAATCAATCAATCAGTCAATCAATCAGTCAATCAATCAACCAACCAATCAATCAGTCAATCAATCAATCGATCGATCGATCGATCAATAAATCAATCAGTCAAACAAAATGATAAATTAGTCAAAAAATTAATCATCAAATAATCATCAAATGATCAGACAATCAAACAGGCAATTAAATAACCAATCGAAAGATCAATCAACTTCTTCTCTGACGCCACTATGACGATGCCTGTGACGCCAGCCGCAGGCGCATCAACCACAGAAGAGCCGCGCCTTCAAACAGCAGCTGCAGTCATCATCATCATCAGCATCATCAGCATCATCAACCGAACAGCCAACGACGCAGTCCGTTGATGCCTTTGCCCAACCATTCAGTCACCTCACGACAATTGGGCGTCGATCGGTAAAAAGAAGAAGAGACACTCTGACGCCAATATGGCCTCCGACCGACAGCCGCTGCACCGAAAGGAGACGGGAAAGCCATCGTCGCACTCCGAACCTCTGCCGAAGCGAAGGGTCTGCACTGAATTCGGACTCTACAAGTTCCTTACGGTCTTCTACGCTGTCTCGTATTTCGTAAGTGCAGGCGTCTAAGGGGCCATCCACAAAATTGACGTAACGCGCCTAGAGTGGGGGTTCAAACATTTGTTACGATGTGTGATTTGGGTGGGGTTGGTTCGAGGGAATGTGACGTAACGCAATGAAAATTTTTTTGTCGGTTGCGACGACCTTTTTGCTTGTTAAGGTTGTTCGAAAGGCGAGAAGGGGTTGGGGGGTCGACGCCCTGTTGAGTCATATTTTAGGGGGTCTGACTTTTTGTTGCGACGCGTTACGTAAGAGAGGGGGTCAGAAAACCGCCAAAAATCGTGTTACGTTATTTATGGATGACCCCTAACTTTTAATCAGATTCGTGCCATCGTTACAATCAGTGGCGAAGCGTGGGGCACAAGGGGACTGTCGCCCCGGGCGCAAAATTCGTGGGAAAGGCGAAACATTTCACGTGAATAAACAAGTGACGATGAATAATGAAGTAATAGGCCGACATGTTATGTGACACTCAATTAATAATTGCAATACTTTAGGGCCTATCGGATTCTATTTTTGGAATTTTAACTGTGGGAATAAGTTCATACCGAGAACCTGTTTTTGCTTGTGATGATAGTCTGGGCAGAGGTTCACAAGTTAGAGGCGCGATCCTCTTTTGCCCTCGGCGGGGGAGGGGGTGGGGTTGGCAACTCACGATACGCCACTGGCTATAATGGCGATATATTATATTGGCGAAGCCGTTGGGTATGTACCCCACTGCGAATCTTGAAGCCTCTCTGATCAGTGGCGGCTCCACCGAGGGGACAGGGGGCCCGTGCCCCTTATTGAGTGCCTGCCCCCCCAGTGGCCCCCAGTTGGGACCCTATACTTAATGCTACATACATTAAACAACAAATGATTGGCCCCCCATAATTAGAAGTTGCCACCCAAACGGCCCCCCCACTTGTCAAATCCAAATCCTAGAGCCGCCACTGCCTCTGATATGAAGCAGCTACGATGGCCAGCAGTGGGTCATTTTGATTAGTCGTCCTCACTTAGGCCTGGAGGAAAACCCTTGAAAAGAAACGGGTGTTTTTTTGTTCTATGACATTTAGTCGGGACGGGAGAATTTGTATCATGATAACAGTTAGACGCAGTGGCGTCTCCAGGATTTGGCAAATGGGTAGGAGGGGGTCGTTGGGGTGGCAACTTCTAAGCCTTGGGCCAACCATTTGTTGATAGGCATGCAGTAGTAAGTATAGGGTCCCAACAGGGGGCACTCAGTAGTAGGGGGACACGGTCCCCTGGGCCCCATGTGGAGCCGCCACTGGTTAGACGTAGGCCTACAGCAATGCACAGACTTCTTGTCGAAGTCGAGTCTGGAGACGTTTCGGGACCGAGATCCAAAGAGCTCGATAGCAACAACTCTGTCAGAAGCGTCGACCTAGAAGGGTGTTTGGGAAATACGTCCACATAGTTGATCGATGCTCCTGACACCTGTGTCTGTTACTTTACAATAGTTTGCATAAATTAGCATCGTACTCTTCGTAGAAATATAAGTTTACAGTGACGGTTCCAGGATTTCTTGATGGGAGGGGGGGGTGAAATGAATTCATAGGAAGTTGGTGGGGATGGAAAGAGAGGGAAAAAATCAATAAACTTTGCCGAAAAAGAAAAAAATCTGAGAAGCAAAAAGGGCAATTTTCACCGTATTTTACTAGACTTTTTTAACCGAAAAATAGTTTCACAAGCAAAAAAGGTTCGGTGGGGGATGCATCCCCACTAATCCTCCACGTGGAACAGTCACTGGAAATATATCTTTTCAGATAAACAGAAATCTCTCATTGTCGGACGATGATTTAGAACAGATATAAAATTCGATTTCTATATGCCTGACTCATGATATTTGGCTGTAGACAGGCCTACATTTGTGTCAGAGAACCAACCACCGACGATATCAACATTTTCCAATATCCACTGGAAACCGAAAATTTTCTGGCGGTGGGGGCTAGCCAAACCTCGCTGGAATCGCTGCCTTAAAAATGTGACCTCTATTCTGCATTGAATTACATTGATCAAACAAGCACAGGAAAGCGCATTCTCAAGGACTCAACCGAAACAAACACTCACACATCCACGCAGGCAGACAGACAAGCAGGCACTAAACCACCAAAATGCTAATAGTTACAGTAGGTAACGCCGATGATAAATGTGGCGAAGCGGGAGCGAAATTTTACTTTCACCAAATGCTAGAGCAACGAACTCTTTGATCGCAGTCGTAATAAAATAAGGATAATGCCATAGCAGTGAAAACACCTGAATGCACTTAATTGCCAGGGATATAGAATTAGAAAGTGCCGAACAGTGGAATCTGCTCGTGGGGCCGAAAGTGCGAAAGTCCACAGCGGCACTGCGTGTAATGTGAGAAGTTTTACCAATTCTAGTGCGTTGCCCTGTAAAATTATTCACTGCATTTTTTGCTATTCGAATCACCTGTTACCACCTGCAATTTCAGTCTTTTACAACTACACCACATGTCCAGGGATATTTTTACACCCCAACACCCATAGATGTAAAAAACATAAATATTTTTAAAAATTTGAAAAAACATGTTTTTAAGAAAAATATAAAAACATTTAAAAACATTGACCTCGTTTATTTACCATCCATCCACGCGTCACATATTATATTTAAATAAAATATTGACTGACTTCCATATGAGATCTCTTGTTATATTAGTTCTGCAGCATCACCAAGAAGATGAGCCTGTATTCACTCAGAATGGATTGATAACAAAATTTGAGCATGCTCAGGACTAGGAAATTGATATAAATTGATATGCAGGAATTAAGATAAAAAACATAATGAACTAAAAACACATAAAAAACATGTTTTTAAGAAAAATAAAAACATAAAACGTTTTTACATCTATGCCAACACCCCACCCCAATCTGAGACTGCCACCCCCCAACACCGTCTCCCCTAATTTGAACCAGGGATGACCGTTTTTTGCTTGTTTGTCAGACTTTTTCGGCAGGTGACCTCCCCCCCAGAAAATACCGAGACCCCCAAATTGAGAATCCTAGAAATAACCCTGCACCTGTCTCATCCGAATCGCTCAGTCGCTGTCTTTTGATTCAGATGCTTTCATTTTATTATTCTTAATTAATTTTAAATATTTAAATTCTCTCTTTATCTCTCCCGTTGCTTGTTAGAGTTCATTACGTCTTTTATTTATTCGAATGCGCGAACGTTCCACAGAAACTATTAAAAACATAACAAAATCATTAAAAGATTTCATAAAATGAAAACATCAGCACACTTTTATGATTTAGCAAAAGCAACAATGGCAATAGACATGATGCTTTTCAGTGTGTCGATATTTTCATCTTGTTATTTCCATTTTGATTTCTACCTTTTTTCAACCTGCCATTCTCAGGGCGCATATATACAATGTATGATAAACTGTTAACAGTTTTTTTACAATAATTATGTTAAACGGATCGTTATTATTATTATTATTATTATTATTATTATTATTATTATTATTATTATTATTATTATTATTATTATTATTATTATTATAAGATATTATTATGTCGTTAAGATTGTGCGACGTTAAAAGTGTTGACGTCATCCAGAGTATAACAACACATACAGTATGTATACCATATTGGTATTGTGTACCACGTGACATTAAGTGGACTGACAATAAGCGCAGTAGGTTCTGGATAAAAAGCTTTTTGTTTTAAGTGGTTTGCATTGAAACGGAGCGCAGTGCATTGTGGGTATCGTCAACGATACAGGTTATGATTAATAATAAGCCTGGATGTGTGTTACACGCCAGTGGCGTAACCAGGATTTCCTAAGGAGGGGGTTAGGGTTCCCATGATACCCAACTTCTGAAAATTTTGACAAGCAAAAAAGATCGTCATCTATTATTTTGCGTGTTTAAGTGAATTACTGTATATAGGTATTTGAGCGCGTACAATTATATTGATACGTGATAAAAAAATTGTGGTCGGACAGCAAGGGGGAGGTTTAACCTCCAAACACCTCCCCCTTGGCTACGCCACTGTTACACACAGTTTGTTCCATCGTCGCTTCTGCCCTACTTTTCTCGTTCCCCGTTTCCTCGTAATCGCTCTTCCGTGACGGCGGATCGGCCTCGGGTGAATCGGTGCGTGACGGGCGTTCCATTTCCTGGCATCCCGTCCGCCCATCACTCGGTGCCATGACCTCCCTCCTCCTCCTCCTCCTCCTCCTCCTCCGCATTCTCTACCCCAGGCGGAGGGGGCGGGCGGGTAGGGGGCTCGCGGCCAAATTATTCCACTCGCACATCAGACGCGACCAGCGATCGTGCGTGATTCACTCGACTTGATTTGCATATTGGCGCTCGATGTCCCGAGGGAGGAAGGGAGGGTTCAATCTCTCACCCCACCCCCACTGGTGTGATCATTCTTCACTTGGTAAAAAATTTGGGTTCTGGTCATGCGACTCCTCGTGGTGGTTGAAAATTTGGTCAAAAACTTGTCCTATCCAGTGTCGTGCAGAGAGTGGTGGGCGCCCGCGGCAGGGATATTTGTACAACCCCCTAACACGCCCAACACCCCCATTTGAGACCGACACCACCACCCCAACACCCACGCCATTCTCAGCGATGGGTTGACCTTTTTCTTTGCTTGTCAGACTGTTTTGGCAGAGGACCCCAGAATTTACCCACACCCCACCCCACCTCAAATTGATAATCCTAGAAATAACCCTGGTCTGGGGCCAAGTCGATAAAAATGTTTGACGAGCAACGAAAAAAAGGTCGCCGAGTCGCCCCATCTGGTCGGCGTCCGGGTCCACCGCCCAACCGGCCCCCCTCTGCACGCTACTGGTCCCCTATCCCCACTGATTTTCCGTCAAAAAGTGAAGCATGTTCGGACCTCGTGGGGGGAGGGGGGTTGGGAGGTTGACGTGACGCAGGCGCTAAATTTTTGGGTAGATTCGTTTCCGATAATTAATTATTCAGCATGTCGAGAAATGTTTCAGTTGGTGGGACTCGTGGCTCTGGTCATCGGCGTCTGGATCATCAGCATTAAGCAGCAGTTCGAAGCCATCAACAGCCTGCTGACCGGTCCTTCGGTGATGACCATCCTCGTCTCGCTGTCCATGGTGCTGACCGCTGCCATTGGCATCATCGGAGGAGCAAAAGACAAGCTGCAGCTGCTAAGATCGGTCAGTATGGATAACGACCAGCAGCGCTTTAGTTATAATAATAATAATAATAATAATAATAATAATAATAATAATAATAATAATAATAATAATAATAATAATAATAATAATAATAATAATAGTAATAATAATAATAATAATAATAATAATAATAATAATTAAAGTGGTTTAAAAATTATAATAATAAAATAATAAAAATGATTTTTAATAATAATAAAATAATAAAATAATAATAAAATGGTAATAATAAAAGATATTAAGAAAAATCAATAAACAAGGTTTAAAAAGGTTCTGACAAAATGGAATTTTCCCCTAATTTTATTACACTTTTATATCTAAATAGGTTGACAAAAATATTCATCCGCAGTTTTTCCCCCGTAGTTTTACTAGACTTTTACCCAGAAATAGGTTTCATTATTAAAAAGTCTGACCCGTGGGGGATACATCCCCACTCATCCCCCACATGGAACCGCCACTAAACCGCCACGGGTTTGCACTGTGTGAGAACCACTGTTGTACCCTTCCAATCTAGTATCCTATTTTACTGAAGATCATTTTGAAATCATTCACACTCGTAGCCATATTATTATCTTCTCGTCCAATTCATTCCATCTGTCCAACCAGGGCTGGAAAAGTAGCTTTAAAAAACTGGTGTCTGTAGTTTTTTTTACATCTAACAACTCTGAAAAAGTAAAACTCTAATTTTTTTCCGATTTTTTGTTTTTACGTCAACAAATGAAAAACTCAATTTAAATGGTTTAAAGTTTTTTTACTCTCTGTAGGCAACAGAGCACATAAGTGTTGAGAATATAGAGAAGGGTTTATGGGTGTTCATATGCCGAATATTAAAATCTTTAAAAAACGTAATAAACTAACAACTAAATTTTATTTCTAAAAAAACCTAAGTTTTTCCAGCCGTGGTTCCAACCAGTAGCGTTTCAGTCCCACTCTAAATTAAGACCAGGAACTTTTAGTCGGGGCATTTGAAGAATGCGATGTTCAGTGCAAATGGTGCAAATGTTGTGCTATAAAATATGGATTGATTTTCTTTTGCAAATACTTTCGGATGATCTACACTTATGTGCTATAATCAGTGGCTATTCTAGCCACCTAAACATTTGGGGGAGTTTAAAATTTTTTTGGGAAAAGAGACATTAGGGAGGTCATACTACTTGCCAAAATATCAAAAAAATATGGGGGAAAATTCAAACTTGGGGAGAGAAATCCCCAGAGAAGGCCTAGAATAAACACTGGCTATAATAATTATGTAGTAATAATATTCGATCTATTGTCATAATTTTCTTCAGTGGCGGTTCCACGTTGGGGATGAGTGGGTAACTGGGTATGCATCCCCCACCGGACCTTTTAAACATTTTTTGCTTGTCAAACTATTTTTGGATAAAAGTCAAGTAAAATGACGGGGAAAACTGCGGGTGACCTTTTTGATTGTCAACCTATTTTTCGGTAAAATTCTAGTAAAATTCGGAAAAATTGCCCTTTTTGCATGTCAGCCTTTTTTTTTCGGCAAAGTTTATTGATTTTCCCCATGTCTTTTCACCCCCTCCACCACCAACTTTCTATGAATTAATTTCATCCCCACCAAGAAATCCTGGAACCGCCACTGGTTTGCTTCATTACAGGCCTGTCTATATTAGCATTGTTTTAGTGTTGTTCCTGTCGTTTGTAGTTTCTAGTGATAGTGGTCTTTACCGTCATGGTGCAAATAGTCATTGGAATCGTTTCCTATGTCCTTCGAGACAAGGCAAGTGAATGAGACAGTAGAAATTCGTTATAACGGACTCGGTTATAACTTATCATCGGTTATAACGTGGATATAACGTACCTCGGATATAACACACTCAATTTTACAGACCTGCTGAGCACGTTAAAACGAAGTTCTACTGTAGTTACTTACAGTAATATGGACAAGTCTGTGGCCTACTGTTCAGTGACGGTTCCACGTGGGGATGAGTGGGGATGTATCCCCATCGGACGTTTTTGCTTGTCAAACTATTTTTGGGGTACAAGTCGGGTAAAATGACGGGGGAAAAACTGCGGGTGACCTTTATCGCTTGCCAACCTATTTTTCGGTGAAAATCTAGTAAAATTCTGGAAAATTTGCCTTTTTGCTTGTCAACCTTTTTCTTTTTCGGCAAAGTTTATTGATTTTCCCCTCTCTTTTCAACCCCCCGCCAACTTAAAATTAATTCATGTCATCGCCCACCAAGAAATCCTGGAACCGCCACTGCTATTGTTTGACTAAAATTTACGCATAGACCAGTCGTAAAAGTCCAATTTAATTAAGCGACTGTATAAGATGCTTTTTCTCTTCATATCTGACTATTAAGTTTGCTTAAACCTGGTAAAGTCCGGTTTATGTTTAATGGTTGAATTAATCATATCATCTGGTTTACGTACGCCCTGCCATTTTATTCCGTGCAACTGAAATCGACTGAATACAATAGACCTACGTGGCAAAATCTGATGAATATTGCCAGACTGTGTGAAATCCGTTGGCTTTGCACTCCCCAAAGGCGTATCAGGATCAACGCTAATGCACAGTTATTGCCAATCGGGATTTGAAACACGAACGCATTGATGCGGGTTTCGTTGGAAATAATTGTCCGCGTCGTGTCGCAAATGCAGATTAACTCGATCCTTATTTGTACAAATGATGGATACAGGCCTAGTGTTTGCCGCGAATAGCGAACATTAGCCATGAAAATCATCTGTCAGAGAATATTAGAAACATTAAATACGCGGGGTTTTATTAAATAGGGACAATTTGTATTTTGGTTATAACTTTTTCAGATGCAGATTTGAGCAATTGTTGGAGATTTTAATGAACATTATATCAATGTGTTCACCAAAAACTTTGCTTTGGGTCTGTCCATTAATTATGTCAACATTTTTGGTCAATTTTTGACCCCTCCCCTTGTCAACAACTGTCAACTTTCAGTGACCCCCTCTATAATTATGTCAAAAACTTTTGACCGCTAAGACCAGTGACGGGTCCCCTAAAAAGTTTATAAGGCTATTATTTTTTGCAGCGATGAGACCTTTTCCCCTTTCTTTTGTTCATCAAGTGTCATAATGTGGTGGTAATGACCTCTTTTTGCTTGTCAGGCTTTTTTCCGTTGTAATGAATAGTATTCCATGAAATTTTCTATTTTTTGTAAAAAAATGAAATTGTTGACGTCAACTTCTCTTGAACCCACTCCCCTGTCAACAACTGTCAAACTGTTTCAAATCCCTTCCCTCTAATTTGTTGACGTAATTAATGGACAGCCCCTTTTACGCGATATGCCTCCCATTTGCGCGTTTTATAAATATTCTTCGTGCAGCGTAAACGCCGTAAAGTAAATTGACTTGCAAAAAGTAGAATTCAAATTTCTAAACAGGGCTTGCCTTTAGAACGAGACAAGAGGGAAACTAATAGAATTAGAGCAATCATTGTGAAATTGACCAACAAACCAAATATACCGTACTTATAGTAAACTATATATTAGGCTACTCCCAGCGATAAGTTAAGGCTTCACCAGTGTTTAATCTAGACTCCTGGACTCCGGAGGGAAACTGACAAAGCCCGGGGGAAACTGACAAAGCCGGGGAAAGTCAGCTAGGGGCTGCTGTTAGTTGATGTAGTATGCCAAAATTTCCGGGGGAATTTGAAATTTTCGGGGGGGAGGATGAAATTTTCCTCCGGAAACGGCCAAGATTTAACCCTGATTTGGCTTTTAAACCAGTCCGGGAAATTTTGGCATTGTCTTATAGAGGTTTATGGGAGGCCCCGGGCAAGTACAATGTGGGAAACCCAGTTGCCAACCACAGGGTCGTCGAGAGAAATTCCGGGCCCTGGGCAGAGTAGTCACAGGCTCCTAGGACAGGCGTGCGCCACCTATCGATTGCCGAGCAAACCTTGTGTCGCAAATGTAAATCGATCATATTAGATATAAATTTCCCGAGAAATTAATAAGCACTGAATTGAATCACTGGAATATAAACAGAATTCGTTTAATTTAGTTTTATTAAAGGAATTTAACTTTAAAATTTTATTGACCTAGAAGCTGTCAAATCAGTGATTTGCAATTTCGTAAATTTCACACCTTTTTTAGGATGCAAAATTAGAACATACATACGAGAGATTCGCTTAATCGCTAGGTGCTTTGTTCCTCAAAAATGAAATAGCAAAGTGCAAAATGCTATGACGAACATAAGCCAATGTCTGCAATAAATTAATCAAATGAAAATATGAACGCGTAAAGATAACCACAGGAATTTGCATTGTACGCATTCATGTACATATCTGCATGCATAAATATTTGTAATTTGTGGATGCGTGCAATTCGTGTATACATGCAGGTGAAATAGCTGCACAAAGAGCACGAGTAGGCTAAGGCAGAAAATAAAATGCATATATGGCTTGTGAAACTGGAAATTATACCTTTTTTGGCTTGTGTCAGACTACTTTTCACTACTTTGGAGGAGTAAATAAAATGTAAAAAGCGCCGAAAGAATTTGCGGGCCCCTGTGCAAAAAATAGTCACGGGCCCCTGACCTGACAAGTCTGGGAAAAAGTCGATGACCTTTTTTTGCTTGTCGATCTTTTTCAAACCAGAATTGTCCGCATCCATGACGTGTTACTCGTAACAAACAAATGTAAAAAGTGTTGACCTTTTTTTGCTTCTCGCTCCTTTTGAAAAAGGAGAGATTACTTACTTATGTGACCTTTTTTCCTAGTCAGTCATTTTCAGGGTTCATGCTATTGTTAGTACATCGTCATCACCGGGCCCCCCCCTGCAAGCCGCCGGACCTCTGTTGTGCAATTGCCCCTCTCCACCAGGGGACGTCATTTGGAGGGGCAGGGGGCCGTTGCCCCTCTGATTTTTAGGGACAACAATTTTTTTCGCCAATGTTTGTGTTATTTAGTTTTCAAATCTAAATTGGCTAAATAATAGGTAAAAAGACTGAAAGCAAAAACAAACACAAAAAGGTCATCAACCACTAAAGGAGGGTTTGATTCGCACAAAATGACCGACAAGCAAAAAAAGGTCGTCAATTTTTTCGCAAACTTGTGAGATCGAAAGTGTCTTTTCCCCCTTTTGAAAAACAGTGAAATGACGTCTCTGCTCCCCGCCCCTCCCTCTCGGCGGCCCTGACTCGGAGTAGTAGTAGGACAGACGGAGACTGAAGGAAATAGAAGCATATAAATGAAAACTATAAGCCAAGATTATTTAGATTATGTATTACTTAGATTATGTATTATTCAGATTGTGTATTATTTAGATTATGTATTACTTAGATTATGTATTATTCAGATTGTGTATTACTTAGATTATGTATTACTTATATAATTATGTATTACTTAGAATATGTATTACTTATATTATGTATTACTTAGATTATGTATTATTCAGATTGTGTATTACTTAGATTATGTATTATTCAGATTGTGTATTATTTAGATTATGTATTACTTAGATTATGTATTATTCAGATTGTGTATTACTTAGATTATGTATTACTTATATAATTATGTATTACTTAGAATATGTATTACTTATATTATGTATTACTTAGATTATGTATTATTCAGATTGTGTATTACTTAGATTATGTATTATTCAGATTGTGTATTATTTAGATTATGTATTACTTAGATTATGTATTATTCAGATTGTGTATTACTTAGATTATGTATTACTTATATAATTATGTATTACTTAGAATATGTATTACTTATATTATGATTACTTAGATTATGTATTATTCAGATTGTGTATTACTTAGATTATGTATTACTTAGATAATTATGTATTACTTAGAATATGTATTACTTATATTATGTATTACTTAGATTATGTATTATTCAGATTGTGTATTACTTAGATTATGTATTACTTAGATAATTATGTATTACTTAGAATATGTATTACTTATATTATGTATTACTTAGATTATGTATAAGCGATGAAAAGCAATTAGGATAACGACACCGATCGACTGAAAAACTACCCCCCCCCGAAACGAAGAGACGTGAAGACGAGCGGAGCAGCTTTAATGGCTTCGAATCGAGAAGATGAACGTTCTCTTTCGCCGGATAAAAGCACATAATGGACAGCGAACGACTCCTAAAGCGACGACCGGTCAAGTCTTCAGTTTACTCGGTCTCTGATACAATTGTGTTCTTTTCCAGGCAGTCGCCTCAATCGACTCGCAGATGGAATTTGCCGTGGCCGAGTACTGGAACCTCCCTGATATACAGAACGCTTTCGATGGCGTCCAGCAAAGGGTAGGCCACCATGACCCAGTGGCGGCTCCACAGGGGGGTCCGGGGAACCCGTGCCCCCTATTGAGTTCCTGCCCCCCAGTAACCCCCCCTGTTGGGACCCTATACTTAATACTACATACCTAACAACAAATGTTTGGCCTCCATGATAAGAAGTTGCCACCCCAACGGCCCCCCACTTGCCAAATCCTGGAGCCGCCACTGCCATGACCCACCCGGGCCTGTTTGTTCACGCCTTTCCCATCTTCCAGAACGAAACAGGCGATCGATTCGGTGTTAAGTAATCGCATTTGGCGGATTAGGAGAGGAGCAATTGCTCTTTAAAAGAACTTCGGCAGATTACTGTTGACATCTGACTCCAAAATTTCATCAGCATTTTCGACGCTCTTAGGGTAAAAGTACGTTACACTGGGCGAATAAGTCAAACCCGTGATACATGCGCACATTGAAATGGCCCGAGAAACATCCTTTAAAAGAATGTGCAAACACATTGGACTACGCAATATATTCATATATTACATATACATTTATATGTACAGTATATATTTATATATATATTGCCTATACATATATAGCCTATATATTATATAAGTATATATCTATCATATTAAGATCCTTATCTGTATGTCTGTCTGTTACCTAAGCGATCTGATTGGTTGACTATTGGTAGACGGTTTAGACCGTTTAGCCCCTTACGTCGCGATGCGTTGGTGGACGATGTTCGAAGACGACGTTGCTATTGGTAAAATTGTTCGTAGAATCGTAGTTTAACACGGTTTAGTCGAGTCATTGCAGCGTCAGAGGGCTGGGCGTGCGACGACGTTGCTATTGGTAACAATTGTTCGCAGCCTGAGGTAGTTGCGCAATTTTAACGTATTTTAACGTACACAAAAAATTATTTTGCGTTATTTTAACGTTTATTTTATTTATGGCGATCATTGAAATGTTGTTCATGAATTCAATGATTGGGTATTTATTTTGGATTAGTATTATATTTATCTTTCTAGTTATTTATACGCTTTATATATATTGTAATAATCACATGGTTATTAAAGTGCGTCGAACCATTCACGATATTTATTTATTTTATTTATTTATTTATTTATTTATTTATTTATTTATTATTTGGACAGACGTAAGCTACCGTACAGTGTACATACAGTGTAGGTTTCCTCTGATTAATTAGCACGGACTATTGGTTGACATTGGCACAGTGTTACGGGTCGATATAAATAAAAGATAAAGGTACAACCCATAGGCCATCGCGGACCCGTCGGGAACCGAAGGGTTAGCGCCTTCAGCTTTACATGGCAACGGCTGAATGAGGGCGGTTGCCAGCCTTTCCTTCCACCGAGTTAACACCCGATGTACTCATTCACAGCTGAGTCGACTGGGGGCCCTTTGGAGCAGAAACAACCGAAAAGTTTCTGCCGCGGCCGGGAGTTGAACCACGGACCTCAGGGTTGGCAGACCAGTGCGCTAACCACTGCTCCACCGCGCACCCCAATAAATGCGCCATGTTAAAGCGAGGTCTATGCCTGTCCTGATGTCTTTTCAGTTCGAATGCTGTGGTCTGGCTGACGTCCAGAGCTGGAATGCAAACGCAAACTATTCGTGTCCGAATCCCGGATCGAAGTTCAGCTGCGGTGTTCCGGACTCGTGCTGCGCCCACATGCGCTTCGTTAGTACAGACGTAGGCCTATAGGCCTACTGTAGTAGGCCTACAGCTATATAATAAATTAATAAATTAATAATAATAATAATAATAAGGTTTAAAGTGGTTCAGGAGAGTTTGCTCGGTATGAGAACTGTATAGGCCCTATATAACTGCAAAAATGCGAATCTTAGATTTATATAGGCCTAGTAATAATAACTCTAAAATAAGTCCACTTAATAATAATAATAATAATAATAATAATAATAATAATAATAATAATAATAATAATAATAATAATTTATAATTGCTATTTATTACTAATTAATAGGCCTATTAGTTAGTTTTTATTGATTTATTATTATTTCACGTATTGTTGTTATTGTTGCTGCAGTGGCGGCTCCAGGATTTGGCAAGTGAAGGGGGTACGTTGGGGGTGATAACTTTTAAGCATGGGGCCAACTATTTACTGTTAGATATATGTAGTAGTAAGTATAGGGTCCCAAATATGGGAGCACTGAGGGGCCAGACATTCAATAAGTGGGTGACACGAGCCACCGGACCCCCCTATGATGAGCCGCCACCACGTTGCTGTTGTTGTTGGTGCTAAATGATCTTTGAAAGCTTTGCATCTGAGTCGTATGTCAGTATATGAGTTTGACAAATTTTCAGCTCACCAACATCAACTGTCATACTGTAGGCTACTTGTCGAGGGAGAGGCCAAACTATTAGCGATTTTTCTCACCAGGATTGTCGATTGTTACCTGAATATTAAATCTTGCAAAGGACTTTGCATGAAACCATTAACCCCTTAACCGTGTATTTAACTGTAACTCAATTTAAAATGGACGGATATATCCGGGATCCCCAGTTAAGGGGTTAATAGCACATTATTCTGTTTCTTTTGTCTTGTGTGTTTAATGTAGGGCTGTGGCTTGGGAGTGCGAGCAAACGTCACAGTAAGTATATCATGATAAATTAATTTCTTATTATTTATCAATTTCACTATCCATACCAACCGTACTACAACTAATTAATCGTTCGTTGCAACATCTGTCCTCAAAAGCTAAGTTTGATGCCACCAGAGCCCAGTGGCGTAGCCAGGATTTTCCGTATGGGGGTTACGAACGACCATTTCCCAAATTCCAACTTCGAAAAATCCTGACATTAAAGCAGAAAAAAGGTCGTCGCCTATTATTTTGCTTCATAAGTTAGTTTTATAGTATAGCTATATGAGCGCCTATACAACTATATTGATAGTTTTCGTTGCTTCATTTTAATTTTTTTGCTACCTTAAATCCGATTTTAGCGCCCCTCCACCCAGTGTTTATTCTAGGTCTTTTCTGGCGGGAATCCCCCCGAAAGTTTGAAATCCCCGCCAAATTTTGACATTTTGGCAAGTAGCATGACCTCCCCAATGTCTGTTCCCCAAAATTTTAAACTCCCTTCAATGTCTAGTTGGCTAGAATAGCCACTGCCTCCACCCATAGAATAATAATAATAATAATAATAATAATAATAATAATAATAATAATAATAATAATAATAATAATACGTAATACAAATTTTTGGGTCGGCTAACCAGGGAGAGGTTTAACCACAAACCCCCTGACTACGCCACTGCCGAGCCACCGTTTGAGTTGCAGATTTATATAAAATGTATTACAAACTCTATAGAGTCTAGAATTAGCATTTCGAGATTACAGCCCTCGAGTAACCTGAGACTGTTGAATTTGGCCCTTGATCTAAAAAACAGTGGCGTAGCCAGGATTCAATAAAAGGAGGGAGTCCTGGGAGCACTTCAACATTTTTCGATCCAAAAGTCTTCGCGAACAAAAAGATCGTCGTCTCAAACTCCTTAAATTCTGTGGTCCGGTGCGTTTTCCTTGATCTAATACTACCCCTGCCCCTACTCACCGGCTTCGGACGAATCTGACGACCGGTCCCGATCCGAATAGGGGGGCCCGTGGGTTACGCCAATGCTAAAAAGGGTTGTGCACCTCTGACATAGAATCTCATTTAGAACAGAATCTCATTACTATGAGTAGTGGCGGCTCCAAATAGGGGACCCGGGGCCAATGTCACAAAGTACGTCACGCTCGAGGGGTATGGTCTAGGAAAGGGCGACAGTTTGTGACATGGAGAGGGGTGGGTTAAGATAACTGTGACGTCACACTTTCCGTACATGTGCTATCTGAAATATGCAGTGATAGTCTACTTTTTCTACCGATGGATGTACTGTGTTTATACCAGTTGTCAATGGTGTACTAGAGAGATGCTCGCTTCGCTCGCAGTGCAGGATAATACTAAAACCCAATCATTGAATTCATGCTGCTGAACAACGTTTCAATGACGTACATACGCCACGTAGCCAAGCTCTGACGCTGCAACGTACGCTTCGTCAAACGCTTTGCGTGGCCGTTCGCTTCGCGAAACCTAAGGTTCCAGAACGACCAATCAGAACGCTCACCCAGCCAACCAATCAGAACGCTTGAAGGTAACGAATGAGAACGTCACACAGCCAACCAATCAAAACGCTCACACAGCCAACCAATCAGAACGCTTGAAGGTAACAGAGAGACATACAGAGCAAGGATCTTAATATTATAGATAGTAATAAATTATATTACTATGCTGGGCACATGGAGTTTTAAATCTCAATTGCATGCCTCATCATTGCTGGAAGTTGAATATCTCCATGCTTCGCTGCTGAAAATTGAACGAGAAACTAGGAGAATATATTTAATAGAATACATTTAATAGAAAAACTGCTTAGCGCAATTTATGGACACTTTGGGGGCGGAGGTCCGAGATTTGTGACGTACTCTAACGGGAAGTGTTGGAGTTGCCGGGGTTGGGGTGTTAAACCCCCAACTAACTTTGCAGCCCTCCCAAAAATCGCATATCGGGTACATGCAGTTTCTATCATTCATTGAACTTCAGTCCTAACCCCACCAGCTCAAATTTAACCCAACCCCCACCCCCGCTCAAATTTCACAACTCCAACACTGCTAACGGGGGTGGGGTCCGCCGAGATTTGTGACAGGCTGACGATGGGAGAGGTTAAAAACTGTCAAAAGAAATAGAGTGGCGCATTTTATGGACGGCCTCTTTCTGGGGGGAAAAGTGACCCTGGTGATGCAAATACTGTATTGCCTGTGCATTTGAACAGTCATCGAAGAAGTTCGTTGAGGTGATGAGGGATAGAGGCATCTACTATCGCGGGTGTCGAACGCAGTTCCTCGGTTGGATCGAATACAACTTGGACGTCGTAGGCGCTACATCGCTAGCCTTCTCTATTCTGCACGTCAGTATATCTAGACATCATCATCATCATCATCATCATCATCATCATCATCATCATCATCATCATCATCATCATCATCATCATCATCATCATCATCATCATCATCATCATCAACAACAACATCATCATCATCATGGGCCCTTTTTTCCGCTTAGCGTCCAGATTTCTCTCGGAGGTAGCGTTTGCACTAGGCTAATCACTTGCATTATCGCATCGCTTCTGTCTTGTCCTACCTCACTGATAGCTATAGTCATCTAGACTCTAGTCCAGGGTTTCCCATTTTGGAACCGCGGCCCACTTCAGCGGTCTTGTAACGTTCCGCGACTCTAATAATAGCATGTGATGTCCACAAAATGCATTGCGCCATCTGGCGAACGTTAGTTGAAAGGAATCTTCTGAGTTTTGAATAAATGGCAAAACAAAAGCTCTGATTCAATTCGAATAAAACATCTGGCAAATATATTAGACAGAATTATTCATATTTTTGCCAAATAAGACAAAATAATAGAAATAGATTTTGAAATTTCAGAAAATTATCTATTTTAAAATTTGCCAGGAACACACCTTTGTTACGCGTCTTTAAAATCTTATGAGTATGGCAAAATCGCTTAACCTCTAGGTTTTCCACTAGCTGGCATTGCCCTGTTTTTTTTCAGAGCAAAATGATAGGACTGCTGCTGCTTTCTTGCGTTATTGAGAAATATGGTTAATCTTTGAAAGTACAAAGTAGCTTACTATAGGCCAGGGTTTCCCAGTCTTTTTGGAACTGTGCGCCCATTTCAACGGCTTTGTAGCATGCCGCAATCCCACAAACTTATTGCGGATTAAAATTGGATAAAACACTCATCATCTTAATACAAGTCGTGTATAGAGGATGCAATCATATAAATTTTTAAAAACTTAAGCCTGCTTGCAACTTTCAAGGCTTGTGACATTGGTTAAAAATGACTTTTGAATCTAATTTCGCGCTACCCCGCGACCCACTAGATTGAGCCATGTGACCCACTTTTGGGTCGCGACCCACAGTTTGGGAAACGCTGACCTAGTCAACATTTGGTCATTAATGCTGCAAAACAAGTCTATTCAAATACTATGATAGCCTGTATAGGCCTGTATAGGGCAGACCTGGTCAAACTTAAAGTTTTATTTTCAGATTTTTATTTAGTTCACCACCACCACAATCACTTTTACTGTGGAAATAATCCAACAGAACGCATGACTTACAAACCTTAATTAGAAGTTCTTAAAGTACGTTATATCATTTATTTTTTTATTTTATGCCATTTATTCCAGATAATTGGGATTTTCTTTGTCTACATGATGGTTGTCAAATTAGAAGATCGACAGCAGTTGTTCAAGTATCGTAGTCGCTACTACAACAATGCTTGAGCGACTGACGCTGTAAGAATTCCAGAAATGGTATTTAAACTGATTAACTTGGATAGAATGCTGGTGTCTCATACATTTACTGTTATATAATTACTGCATGTTATAATATAATCTAATAAAGGTCATTTTAAAAATCTACTTAGAAGTAAATATAATATTATGGCTGAAATGAATATATTAGAATTAAATAAAATTTTTTGATATACTGTACTGACAAATTTTTATAATGAATAATGACAAGTAAAATCACTAACATTAAGATAAAACAGGGTTTCCCAAACATTTTGGAACTGCTGCCCTAATCATGGAATGTAATAACGAAAAAATGCATTACCCGGTAGGCCATCTGGCGAAAGTTAGTTGAAAAGAATCTTCTGAGTTTTGAATAAACGACAAAATAAAAGATCTGTGATTCAGTTCGAATAAAAAAATATGGCAGATATATTGTGCAGTATTATTCATATTTTTGCCAAATAAGACAAAATGAGAGAAATAGAAATTTCTTGAAAATTATCTTTCTTCAAATTTTGCGAGGAACATACCTTTTTTAGGCATCTTAAAAATCCTATGAGTATGGCAAAATCGCTTAACTGCTAGGTGTAATTGTTTTCCGCACTACATATTCGCTATTGTTTGTGGAGTTTAAGAGCAAAATGGTCGGAATACGCTTTCCTTGCGTTATTGTAAAATAAGATTAATTTTTAAAAGCACTATAGGCCAGGGTTTTCCAAATTTTTGGAACTTTGCGACTCCCTTTAGCGGCTCTGTAACATGCCGCGACCCTGCAAACATATTGTCAACTAAATTAGATAGAGCACTAATCATTTTAATATAAGCCGTTGGGCTTATATGGAGTGAAACAGGCATATAAATGTCTTTAAACTAAGCCTGCTTGCAACTTTTGAGGCTTGTGACAGTGTGGCATTGGTTAGAAAATGACACTTTTGAATCTAATTTCGCTCTACCCCAGGACCCACGAGACTGAACCCTGCGACCCACTTTTGGGTCGTGACCCACAGTTTGGGAAACACTGAGATAAAAGAAACATTGTTTGCATACTATAATCTATTAATCTGTCCAAAGTAAAACTAATCACTACAAATCAGTACAACTACTTGCATCAATAAAAACATGACATAACATAAGGGTCCATCCATAAAGTATGTATGCACTGGGGGTGGGTGTGGTTGGATTTAGGAGATTTGCATATGTACGGCATACAAAAGGGGAGGGAGATTGAAAATATGCCTTTTTTGTGTACGTACTATATGGATAAGACCTAAATTAAAAATCAATGGGTGCCTACCAAGAAAAGTCCAATCATTAACATTTATTTCTGCACAACGCAACACAGTAGTATAGCTGTTATGAGTATTGAACCATAACCAATGAGCAACCCAAACAATCAAAAATCAGCATAAAAGCAAAACGGACTCATTGTTTTATAAAAAAATGTAAAAACTGTCCACAATCCAACCATTTGCTATCTGTTATAGTTTAAAGTCATATTTCAGAAGGTAATTTTTAAAAAAATTTGCAGATTGTCAGCTATTTTCACCAATGCCCAATTTATTATTCCTATTATTATTATTATTATTATTTCCAGACAATTTGTCCAGCACAGTAAACAAGGCTAAGGTCTATGACAAGAGTGCTTTGACATATATAATTTAAATCTGATATTAATTATTATTATTAATTACTGTAATATATAATTAATACCTACACTCTCGACATCCATTTGTTCATACTCAGCAAAGTGAGGTAACTTGTCATCTGCATTTGTATTAAATAGTACTAAAAATGGCATGCAACAGTCATGTAACACATAGGTCAAGCTTTCACCCGACATCGTCGTCTGCAAATTGAAAGTTTTTAATACAGAAGTGATGGAAATTTGACGCTTAGGTTGAGCAATAATGAGCAAAGTAACAATGATGTAACGGCATACAAACAGCTAGCAACCGCAGAGGATCTGCGATTTGCAGCTCTCGTAGACTTGTTCCATCTGAGGCAGTTCAAGACTTGCATCCAATACCTGAACCACAAAATTAAAGCCTTAAAATAGCATATATAGCTCTCATATATGCATGTAAATTAACAGAAATAAAAAAAATAATTCTGGACATTCGACTGTAGAAACACAACGTATTTATTCCATTCATCGTTAGTGCCGTGAATTATTTTCACGCGGAAAACAATAAATAGAAAATGAAAATAAGCTAAAAATGAAAACTCTGTACCAGAACAGGACCAGGAAGTCTTTCTGAATCGGAAGACATAAGCCAATCCTCATGCAGGTCATGCAATTCCTTGATAAAACTCTACAATCAATCAATCAATCAATCAATCAATCAATCAACTTCTATAGCGCCACTATCATAAAGCCCAGGGCATCAGCCGATGGTGCACCAAATCCAATTTGAATTAGAGCCAGGTCAAGTCGGACATAGAAATAAAACAAATTAAACAAGACAAAACTACTCAGGACTGTTTGCATATTTTGTGTGTTGTTTTGTATGTGTTTAAAGCACCCTTGTCTTTGGTTATGCTATGCTCATGGCATTACACTGTATAAATAGTCCAGTATACATACATAACACACATCTGTTTAGCAAAATCCAGTTTTAAAAACATACTTCATACCACCAAATTCTGCATTAGAAAAACTTTATGAAAAGAAGGAAGTACTGCATTCAATTTTGCCATCTGCACTTGCAAATTAATTTTATGATGAAATATATGTTTGGACATTGTGCTACCCTACCCAAAGCATGCTTGTATATAATAAACAAGAAAAAAATAGACCAACCAATTTCCTTAATTGAATTTAAACTATTAATAATATTTTTATACACGCAAAGACATAGAAATAACAAAATCTCTGCCAAGACTTATAGACTAAGACTGGAAAATCCAAACTTAACCCGTTAACTTGGTGCCCCAAGTAAAACTTGTCCATTTTACATTGAGTTACAAACAGTTGCCCAGTTAAGGGGTTAACTATCAATGACAAAACAGTAACTGCAAAACAGTATCGGAACATCACTGGCTCAACATAAAGAATCCACTTGATTTTAAAATTCCATTTTAAAAACATTCTAAAGTAGAAATCACTACAGATACATTTTCTACAAAGGATTAAATATTTAGAAACAAGGTTCTAAAACTTACAAAAGGAACATCTGCTTCTTCTTTTCGTTTTCTCTTTTTTATCCTTTCGTAGCAAATTTCTGGCGAAGCTCGAAGGTACACTAAACAGAACTCAAATACTAAACTCATTGAAATCTACTTGGTCTAGTTATGCTCTAATTAGAATGCTTAACCACACATCAAACATAAAGGACATAAATAACATAGCTATAACAACCAGTACCGTCAAAAAAAGACAGAGGAACTGGATTGGACACGTACTAAGAGAAGAATCATTACTCAGAACAGTAATTGAGGAAAGAATATCAGGAAGAAAGACAAAAGGAAGACCAAGGAGGATGCTACTGGACTGGATGATGAAAACAGATGCACAGCGTCACAAGACCTATGCAGAAATCAAAGAAGAAGAAGCAAGATGCAGAGAGGAAAAGTAAACAATGGAGCCCTGAACCTGTCCCAGGACAGAGAACATGATGATTAACAACCAGATCTGCTGCCTCATAGATATATTGACCTTTGCCTGGCCAACAATCCACCTTGTCTGTAGCTATTTCAAGAAAGATTAAGTGCATAAGAATAAGCAGCTACCACTGTACTACTTCCAAAGCACTATACAAATTTATGAGATTTTACTTACTTACTTAAATTCTAGTGGCTTAGTTTGCTTGTAAATTGGTGAATAGCATGCAGATGACATGTTATAATAAGCAGTAACTGCTGTACAAAATGAAGTATGAAAGATTAAGTTTCACTTACAGTTTCAACGTCACAATTTTTGTTACGCTATATTTACAAGAATTGTCACAAAAATGTAAAGCAGCTTTTCTGAGAATGCAGACTAAACACTGCAGCCATAACTACAACAGATATACGAAGACCTTAAGAATGCAAGTTCTACTTAGAAAACTATGCTAATAATAATAGACAAGCAGTTACCAAACAGGTCGACGCTGACGTTCTGAATACTCAAAACGAAATTAAACCAGTCCAAGAGAATCGAATGCTCGACAGCACCGAGAATTCCACTGAAAATTACACCCTAGTGCTTAAATCTCATAAGAATGCATACAACGAACACAACACATTGAAACATTATGAAATTCCTAAACGATTGCTGCATTATAAAAATATGTGCATAATAAAATTTTTAGAACGTATATCCTAAATAGTGCTAATCAATAGAACAGCATAATAGTACTTAATAAAAAGGTAAAAGTAGGTCCCGTACTCGAGTCCGAGCGTTGGGATCCTGCGCTTATCTCCAGTCTAGGCAATCAGCGACGTTGGTAGTATAGGCCATTAATCTGTGGTATATTGCCATTACTTTCCCCAGACCCACGTCTTACCTCGCAGCTTAACACTGCTCCTCAGTTTACCACCGCCCTCTAGCAAGTAAGGCTGAGTCGACCATAGGGCTCCTAAACCAGGGCTTTTTTTGTGACGGTACGCCCTCTAGCTGCACGGGCGCACATCGAACCTTTTTCAAGGTGTGAAAAAAAAATTTTTTCTTGTGACTTTGCAGTTGTGATTTAGCTAAAAACTTTAAATACTTCATAAATGATATGCATCATTATGCTTCCAAAATCGTTTCTATGTTAAATTCTAGCCACAGACCACATAATCGTAATGGAAAAGTAAGGCAATCCACCGTGAGTACGGCACCTATTTTTTACAAAAAAAGCACTGTCCTAAACAATCCCGAAACTATGTCAGATGTTGGCAAAAGATGAGAAATTCAGTAAGAAACTGAGCAGTATCTACAGTGAGTCCTTATGAGTGAAGTTGGGATAGGGGTAACTGCCTCAGTGCCTGTCTGTCTGGCAGCAACAGTTATGACATCAGCAAATGTGAATATATGAATAAACCTTCTGTGGTAAACTAATGAGATACAAAAATCACCTAAAATCATAACGTCAGAATTATTTCTTATTTGTTACTGTACACTGACCAGTTAAATGAGTTTTCTACAAACACATGTCGAGTGCTAAACAACGACCTCTCCAGCATCTTCACTGGTGTGCTCTGAAATTCCAGAAGAATTTACTATTTACATTTTAATCATTTCCAATACTCGCGTCATAACTTTGAAGTCTCAAAAAATATAAGGCAACAAAGGATATACAAAAAACAAATAAGAAAAAATAGAAGATGATTTCAACTAAAAATTCTGCCATGAAGAGAAGCAAATGTGAGCCATCTTTCTGCGTGACCATATATAGTAGATTTAAGAAAACTAAAGCACATAACCTTCGCAATTCTTATGGAGATGGACTGTAAATCGCTCTTGCCTATGGCCTTAGTCATGTTATAGTGTTGGATAAATCAGCCAATAATAATAATAATAATAATAATAATAATAACCATCATAGCATAGTGGCTAGCACTGCTGCCCATAAGGATTGAATAGGGGTTAAACTTCATAATTTGCAACTGCAGCACGACCCCTCCAAACCTCCTTTCAGGGTGCGACAATTAAAGTTTGCCTTAACTACAAACTTAAATTGTAAACTAATTAACTGCACTAACCATAAAGGTAAAGGTAGTCCCATACTCAAACGAGCAAGGGTCCGGCGCTGATCTCCGGTTACTAGGCATGCATCGATGCAGGTGGCTTACGCCATTAATCTATAGTAGGTTACCATTACTTTCTCCTATTATTATTATTATTATTATTATTATTATTTCCGACAATTTCAAACCCCCACTTCCTCCCTCTGTGCGTATGTACTATATGGACGGCCCCTTATGCTATTAATTTAGAGTAGGTTGCCATTACTTTCTTTACACCTGGGGTAATCAAAATTATTCAAACACATACACAAAGAACTGTGGAGGTCCACAGGAATCATCCTTGCGGTCCAGACACCGCTGCTCTCGACCCATGTTTTACCTTCGCAGCTTAGTGCTGCTACCAATTTATCGACGCCTAAGTATGTAGTAAATTGGAAGATTTAACAGACACAGGTGGTTCCAGATTTTTTCAGCAACAATAGAAAAACCTGAATACCAATCTCAGTGTATATGCTTAAAAAACAAGAACTTCACAAAATAATGGTGCTACCTTTTCCTCCTGGTTATATATATAATTATTAATTATTCCAGTTAGAAGACATAAACAAATAAAATAAAAGTGAAGGCAAAACTTACACTTTTCTTTAAGTGAGCTTGCAGTCGAGTAAGCATACAGTATTTATTAAAGGTGAATGACCATCTTTCTGGATTGTCATACATTAATTGCTGCAAAAAATTTGCCCTGTATTAATATTACTAGAACAAAATATTTTAAAAATCAAATAGCAATTCACATATTAAAACTTCATCCGACTACAGATTTGAGTCAAGAGAGCATCAAAATATCTAAACAGTTAATAAAGGATAACAAGAATTTACTTGTTTTATAATTATATATATATATATATATATATATATATATATTAACAAATGTTCAAGAATTAAATAACTTTTAACATGTGCAAAAATTAAAAGATAAAACAAGAAATAAGATTACGTTTGATTTTGAATAAAATAAGAGAAATTATCAAAATTTCTCACCAATCCATTATGTCCTTTAATGTTAGTCCACAACTCAACTGGTTCCTTAATTGCCTGCAAAATGGCCATGCTACAGAATAGAAACTTATAAAATCTTTCAATTTTGTACCAAAACAATTACATATGTGATCTATCACCAACATAGCCTCAAAATCAGCTAAAATTATAAAGTATAGCAGCTTCATTCTAAACAGGTTCATCAAGCAACTGAGATAAGACAATTGGGTGTAGTCATCCAAAAGGTTGTGTCAAAAAATTCAGAAGCAAACGCCTTGCTTACTGAGGGAGTAAACATTACAATGCAAACTCAAATTGCAAGAAGTCTTATTCAAACTTTAATCGATTTGCACACATTACAAGAAGTCACACACACTTTAGTCATTAACTATACACAATTCATCAAAAACTATTAAAATCATAATTGAGCACAAAAATACGCACAAACAGAAATATTGTGCTAACTACATTCATAATATTAACAAGAGAAATATTTTAAAATTATGGTAATATCGACTGCTGAGAAGAAAAGTAAATTATTAAAATTAAATTATTAGTTACCAATTATAAGTATTTAAATGAAAAATGTATTTATTTGAAAACATTGGCTACTCTTGCATACAGTATATTAATAGAAACAGAACTATATATTTGCATATAAAAGAAAGAAATAAAACATAAAAGATCGAATCAATGTAATGAAATGCTTGTAGAACAAGGAGCTAAACATGCTTCGTATTTCTTGCCATTGAAAAATTTGATATTTTATAAAAACTTGGTAAGTCTGCTACTTAACTTACTTCAACAGTGTCAGAGTAGTTTTGAAAGTAAGTTAAAAGTGTTGATTTCCCACAACCAATATTGCCTTCCACTGAAACCTGAAAATTAAATTTACCCTGAGTTTAAAATCATTACAGCAATAACACACATACCATTTTATTGCTCTTAAGAGGCCAACAAATATTACCGTTGACCCGATCCAGGTTTCCATCGAGATGTCAGAAATAAATGCTAGTCCGTGAAGCCAGCGGTGAGCTGCTGCACTAAATCGAAACCGTGTCCATGTCCTCCAAGTCTTGTGTGTCCACAGTTGTCGAGGCATTTGGCCTTGAATACTTCATCTCCTTGGGTAAGGGTTGATCTCCTTGGGTAAGGGTAGGTGGGAAGTGCAGAGTTACAGGCCTGGCCCAGAAGTATATTCCGGGATGCCATGCACTGATGCGACTCGTGCCTTTGGGGAACATCGGGGCCTCTCTTCTGTAGTGATAGTATCACTAGGCACAGCTGCTGCCCTATGTCTGGTGGCTATCAGCCAGTCAGCTGGACTCATTTTCACTGAGGTATTCAATCCCCAGGCTTCTGTGAGTCTTGGCTCACCTGCTCCAGTCTCACCCTACAGAGGCAGCCACCATAAATGCTGAGGGCCAAATCTGCTAATGCCATGGCATCCTTGAAGACAACCCCATCATCCTGTAAGGTCTTAACAGCTGACAATAAAGGAAAATTCCTTAGATACGGAAATTGCTTCTGTCAAAACAAATAATTCAAACATTTACATTTTTTTAGCATTTGAGTGAAACAATTTCTATTACAGTACTTTGAACAAAATTGTTCAGTATACTAACAATTTTAACAAAGAAATTCAGTAAAACAAAAACATACTACAAAGTTCTTTTTCTGGCTGCTGCATAATTGCTTCAGTCCATTCATACCACCTGAAATTATTAAATTAAATTATATATATATATATATATATAATAAACAAGAGTAGAGTACTAAACCACTGATTTTCATTCTGCACTATTGTTCAGATCAAATCAATATCAAAATCTCATTTCAGTTCACAGACTGATAGCATCTATGAACAGGAGATCGACCTACCTATCAAAAATTCAAAAGTGGCAGGAGGCTGCTTTTTTGCAGTGGAAATCGGTTCTAAATATTTAAATTTGGTGGTGTTCTCTCGTATTAGCCGGGGAAGGTAGGTAAAGTTGGATAGATTCACCCACTCTTGTGCCTAATTAAAGTTAACGTGTCTTAAATAAACAACTGTATTGTAATTGTAGTGCACAATTTTATTGTGGATTTTCAGCCATCAGGGCTTGAACGTCATCAAAGGCTACATTACACACACACACACACACACACACACACACACACACACACACACACACACACAGCACCAGAACTCTGGAACGCAATTCTGCCTTCCCTCTGCAGCCAACAACATGGTAAAACAACAAGTTATGAGTCCTCGTTAAACCTTCGTGCCTCAAAAGTCATTTCCTCCGTAGCTATAACAATCCGTCCCGCCGTCTTATGAGTACACCGACCATTTCCTGGCTGGCCGTTGCAGCTTGCCTAGTCATTTCAAGAGAGACTAAGCGCCTAAGAATAAACAGCTACTACGGTCTAACTTCGAATATTTTCTAAATCCTCCAACGACAGATCTCCTTTCTCGTCCAGAAAAGCTTTAAGAAAGCGTCTCGACATTTCTGCTCGCAGATTAAGCTGATCGTTTAAAACCCTTAAAATAATTATTTTTATTAAATAACATTAGTTTTGAGTTCTCAAGGACCTGTATAAAGTTGGCGCTCATAGAGATGAAATATTTTTCTAGCGCCGTTTGTTTATATCAACGGTGTTTTAAGCTTTTTAGCAGTTCTGTATTATCAGCTTTCTTTTAAAATCACACTTTTAGTCCTGTAATCAACTTGGATGATCATCGATTTTAATGATAAAATTAGTCTTTCTAAAGTTTGTACAATATCATTAAATATTAAGCCCTATATGTTGGTTCATGTATGGTTCAGACTATAATAATAATAATAATAATAATAATAATAATAATAATAATAATAATAATAATAATAATAATAATAATAATAATAATAATAATGTGATTAAAAGTTGTTTAGGAGGCTGAGAAGCATGTGTGAAAACTACTCCACATTCAATGACCTAGTTTTTCGAGATAACCATCGAATCCGTTTACTGTTTCAATTGTCGTTCCCACCTCGTCCAAACTGTTCCATTTGTCTTCCATCATTGCACTAAAAGAATTTTCTTTCTTGGTTCCACCCTCTGCTTAAACAATAATTATTTGCATTATTGGCGTCGTGTACTGGTTTTTGACATATGCCCTAATTACAGGGTGGTCACTGAAAGTTCAGAAAGTTGACAGTTGTTGACAAGGGGTGAGGGGTCAAAAATTGCCCAAAAATTGTTAACATAATTAATGCACAGCCCCTAAGGGCCTAGTAAGAGGCATACTCGGAATCGAAATGCTCAAAGAAAAACGACTCTCGTGGCTATCGTTTTCGAGTGCTAATTGTGATGCCTGTTAATTATTGCATTCCTGCTGTGAATATAATATCCAGTCCTGAATAACCCTGAGCGTAAGCAAAATATAAATGCGCTTTATGTCTTCTAAAGAAAGGCGCTTGATGAATTTGTTTTGACTTCCTGTTGTCGCCATTTTGCATTTTGTATAATTGAAATTTTATTTGATTTTTTTCAAATGTAGTAAATTGTGCAATAGGACGCTTGGACTTATATAGCAGTCGTAAATTTCTAAATCGTATTTTTGATATATTAAGTCGATCGTAGTTCCGATCGGATTTAATCGAGCTGTTTCTGTTACTGGACGCGTCGGTCACCGCTCGCTTTCAGTAGCTTCTGTGTGACCAGGGACCGTTGGGATATTATTACATATTTGCGATTATTCAACCGTACGCATCGATGTACGTTTCTTTTCACAATAGTTTCTTTTAGTTTGGATTTGTTGCTGATAAATTTAATGATTTATGTAGCGTAAAATAGTGTAACATTTTCTAGTGTTACCCGGATGTTAGTTTCACTTGATTTCTTCGTTGGCGATTTTGAAATTCTGTCTTGTGCCTTCTTGCCCAGATGTTAGATGCAATCTGGCTGATTAACTGCGGATTTAGTTACAGTGATGCTGCATGCAAATATTGCACTAGAATTTAAAGATTGAAGTATAATATTAGACGAGGTCCTCGGACTGAAAATCACCCAGCTATAACTTAAAAAATTACCGGCCTGATCAAAAATGTTGCCATGCATATCATTGTTTCCTTGGCCGAAAATTCAATAATGAAAATTGTTAATCTATCCGACTGAAAATATGAACCTTTGCAGAGTCTTTGATTGCATTTAACAGCACAGTATAATTTTCTAAAAGTGGCTGACGAGCCTTTATAATGGTCATTTTCTCAATAATGCTTGAATTCTTTTTGTACCAGTTGCAGACACAAGTTTTCACATTTTCATTAGAAATGTTCCAGCTTACTTTGATTTCTAGTTTGAAATGCTTGCAAGAAATGCGGTTTTCGATGGCCTTTGATCTCGAATGTGGCTGGTGGGCCATGGTTTTTTTGCAGCACAGAAGATTTGCATGCATAGTTAAACTGAATTTTTATCCAGAGGTTATTTGTCATTGCCATTTAGCAATCTGTGAATTTATTTGATGCACCTGGCTGTCAAGGTTTAATAGCTTTGAGTGCAGTAGACTGTTATCAGGAAACCAAGTAAAGGGATCTGATTGGTTTTCATGGTAAACTCAGCCATTCTTTGTCCATACATGGATTTATGTGCTATAAATCCAGTGGCCATCCACAAGATTTAAGCTTCCTGTATCACTGCCTGCCTGAACCTGGGTATCAGGGCCAAGCCCAAGGCTGGGATTTTAGCATTGGATAAGCATCTTACACAATCAGATTTGTCCAGTCTGATTTAGTTGCTTGACTGTAGAACATTTTCATAGTGCAGATGAGATGGCAGGGATATTTCTAGGATTGTGAATTGGGGGGGGGGCTGTAGACCTCAAATTGGGTGGGTGGGTGTCTGGAGCTAATTAGCATGCATTTTGTCTGCATACCATTGTCACATTACCAAATTTTGGAGGGTGTCGACCTCAAATTGGGGGAGTGTTAGGGGATGTAAAAATATCCCTGTGAGATGGTGTTCTGCTTCATTGGTTTTGCTATTGGCAGCTATCCAGATATCCTCAGTAGATTATGCAGATCAGAATAACCAGCCTGACTGATTTCTGGTGCAGTCATATGGTGTGCTAATTATGGTTTTGAATTAATTGCCTTTGTGGTCGGCATGATGTGCCTCATTGCTGCTGGGTGTTGTGATTTGTTTAAGGGGACTTAACCCCCTTACCATTCACAATGCCCATGTTAAGGTTTATAGCGGTTAACTGGTCCTAGGAGAAAGGACCGGTCCTTTTAACCTTTACCGGCTAACCGTAATTCCAAGTTGGTCTATAAACGATGCTAACTCGAGCACTGGCAACACCAAAACGCTTTCATGTAGGCAGCGCAACATGCCGGCAAATGCAGAATTACTAGAGTTGTAGGCCTACTTCAAAGCTAGTAGTGGGAAAGACACCAGGCTGCCACAAATTGCCAGTTAACGGGTCTTTTTTTGAACAGTTAACCAGTCCTTTAAAACCAGTGGTTTTAACAGCCTTAGTCTATATGTGTCCATTTTGCATTATGTTACAAATAAATGGATGGTAAAGGGATTAAAGAATATTTTTGTCTTCTTTGATTCAGTGTCAGCAAAACGTTCAGTTTTGAGCATTTTCCTGTGACGATATTTTGTTATCCTGCTGTTTCATTTTGTTCTGTGCATTTTCATATTGGCTATTTCCTACTATTCCTTCTCACTGTTTTCACATTATTTGATAAATACCCACTCAGTACATTAAAACAGAACACCAAATTGAGTCGCTGTGACATTCAGACATGCTCATTCCATGGTCATCTTTTTGAAACAACTTAAAAACTTTCTAAAACTTAAAAATATTCAGTAATCATAGAAGGGGCACTTTTGGGTGAATGTTCAGAACATACACTATGAAAATATTTTGTTACACTACATTGTTTGATCATTATGCTCTCTGATAACTCGCTTTCTATGTAATGGACTTAAAACTCATTATTATTGTATGTGAATATGAGCGTACCTGTTTAACCTACACTACATGTTGCCAAATGTGTTTTGATTTTGAATTCACTAAATTGATTGATTTAATTAATTGATTCTAATTGATTGCAGAATTCAAGATTATTTTATTGATGAGGCAGAAGGTAATGGAAGAACGTGAATATGTTATTCGTTTACGAGGGTTGCCGTGGACCGCTACAGCGGATGATGTAGCAGAATTTTTGGATGGTAGAATTTATTTCTTTCTTAAATGCTCAATCAAATATATATTTATTTTTCATGTCTGATCGAATAAGATACCAAAGATCTGCCTGCAGAATTAGTTTCTTATATGCCCTAGCTTAATCTGTGCTGTACATTCTGTTGCTTAGCTCTTATTTATTAATTCTGTGATGCTGACAACTGGTAGGGTGCCAATGGCAATGACAACAACATGATTTCTCTCCAGTAAGACAGGTCCAATTTGAACTACAATGCATGTGTTTATTCTGGGCCTGTTTTTTTGTGGGAGGGGGGGAATTCCCCCCAAAGTTTTAAAATCCCCACCCCCAAATTTGTATATGTTGGCTTGGGGGATGGAAATTCCCTCCCCTCCAAAGTGTGGAGAGACAAATCTTGTCCCCCAAAAACATTTCAAAGTCCCCCCAATGTCAAGGTGGCTAGAATAAACACTGATGCATGGGAATGAGTTAAGTAAGGGGTGATCAATTTCTTGAGGTTGTCAACTTGTCATATAGTGAATATAGTAAGATTTGAAACTCGGTATGAATCTTTACCATTACTTCACTGAGCCCTGTCATAGCAATTTTTAATGTTAGTGTTTTATTAACAATTAATTATATTATTGATTGTATAGTAAATGTGTGCTTGAGGTCTGAGGTTATGGATATGATGCAATGAATGTTATGTTAGTTGAATAGGTATTTGAGTTTTGTTTGTTTTTTTACTTGACTGTACTGTTTAAAGTGTGTGTTTTATTAGTTTATTATTAGTTTATTATTGTTTTTTTAAAATTCTATTTGATGCTGTGCTTGTCACGAAATAATAAAGATTATATATTATTAACAGTTGGACTGATGCTTTCATTGTTGTTGTTGCTTAGGTTGTCAACTACAGAATGGCAAGGATGGTGTTCATTTTACTTATGTGCCTGACGGTAGAGCCAGTGGTGAAGCATTCGTAGACCTGGCCTCATCAGAAGACATTAAAAGGGCGCTGGCTAAAAACAAGCAACACATGGGGAAACGA
This sequence comes from Metaphire vulgaris, assembly GCA_018105865.1. Taxonomy (NCBI): domain Eukaryota; kingdom Metazoa; phylum Annelida; class Clitellata; order Crassiclitellata; family Megascolecidae; genus Metaphire; species Metaphire vulgaris. The sequence continues at coordinate 7,273,583 of CM030867.1, read as the reverse complement.
TATATAGATGGTAAAAACTGTCACGCGCGTTTGACATTTTCATTCAGATGTTGAAGGTCATTGTTAGCAGTTATTAATTTCTGTGAAATGTTTGTAGGTCATCTGCCATCCGATGTAATTATATTGAAAATATCTTTAGACGTGAGTTGTATGTGAAAGTCAGAAAGCGATGTTGCAAAGATTATTGTTTACTATCTATTATTATTATTATTATTATTATTATATTATTATTTACTATAGATATGTTCATATCTGAGCAGTGGAAACTGGTCAATTCATATGCATAAATTGCATCAGAAGCTGTAGACTAGTGGCACCTCTGATCTCCTGGTTGCTGGTTTGACTTTATTGCGGAATTGTTCTGCATTTAAGTTTGAGGAACCTTTTCCTTGTGCAGAATAAATGAAAAAGTTTAGTAAAATTCAATTGTGATCGTGATATGAACTTGAATATTGTCACTGATATAAAGCCAAAGTTTTCCATTTGCAGCTGCCTGTGTTAGCATGTTTTTATTGTCATTACCGGTATGTGGTTTGGGTAAAAAGTCAAATGGGCATAACTCAGTATTATAGATTGTGTTTGTTAAATAATATCGTGTCGTTTGTAGTACTTTATGTGTCACTTTTACTTTCCATTGATGGGATGCTTTTGTAGTTTAACCCTTTCACCCCGTCAATCCATATAACCATTATGTTATGAAGTCGAAATATCGGTCTTGTGTTGCCCAAGGGTTAACAAGTAAAAGTTGAATTTGAGGGTAGATGCTTTGGTACCATTGGTTTTGTAGACTTAACGTCTATGATTTTTCAGTTAGGGGTATATTTTTATTTAAAAGTAAATTCCATCATGTTGAATGTTATTTGTTAATGTGACTCAATATTTGCTTACTGGGTTTTGTCCTTTTTTATCAGTTTTCAAAGTAAAGCGTTCTGAGATGGAATATGCTCTTAGGCACAATGGTGCCAACCACCTGTCGCAGTTTATGGATGCTGTTGTTCGACTGCGGGGTCTGCCATACGGTTGTTCAAAAGAAGAAATTGCAAATTTCTTTACAGGTATATCTAGTGCCCAGGTTCATCACTGATGTTGGTGCAGTGGATTAAGTTTGATTTTTATTGCAATAGGTATTTGTTTCCTTGATGATTTCTTTTTAAATTACATTTACGCTGATTGGCTTAGAGACATGTCATCATCATCATCATCATCATCATCACGCTCCATTGTCCATGAGGACTTTTGGAGCCAATGGTGTAGAAGTGCTTGTCCATGGCCCTTTCCTTTCTTTGGCTTAGAGACATGAGAATGTATAATTTATTATTGTTTCAAACGTTGTTTTATGTAATAATATGGAATTCTGAAATGTTTAAATATTATTTAAAGTATATCTGCATATGAAAAATTGAGTTCAGATTAAATACTTAATGTGGCTCAACTGTTTATCTGGTGCATTGTTGGACATAATATTTGATTTCATAATTATCATTGCAACTTAAATGCTGATGTTGACACAGGAATGATTTGTAGGAAGGTTATTGTCTACATCTTAACACAGACTTAAAGCAAATTTATTTTAGGCTTTGTATGAATTTTTTTACTTTGGAATGATTGATCTTTCTATAAGGTTTTGTTTTTGGTTGGTGTCATGATTTCTAAATTTCCTGCAAACGTGCTCTGTTCTGATGCGGGAAAACTCTGTCGAATGCTAGCCAACGTTGCACTTTTTACTGAGGCTTTGTTATTTGGCTAGTAAGTAGGGAGTTATATAGATTTTTTTAATGAATCCAGCCTATTCCGTACTGACCAATGTTTGTTTTTGGGTTGGGTTGACAGGGTTGGAGATTGTACCTAATGGGATAACGATCTTGACAGATCACCTGGGGCGTACAACTGGGGATGCCTTTGTGCAGTTTACTTCGCAGGATTCTGTGGAGAGGGCGCTCGTAAAACACAAGGAAACTATAGGTCACAGGTGGGACGCTAGCAGCGGGGTGGGTTGTTGCTGGGTTTATCTTCTTCTCTGTCTTGTTCTTCTTTATCTGTGAGAATTAGCTTCTTGATGCGTACTTGTTAACCCCTTAACTGGGGATCGCGGATATATCCGTCCATTTTACGTTGAGTTACAGTTGAATACACGGTTAAGGGGTTAAGTTTAACTTCTGCTCTTATTGCATGATAATAGATTTTGAGCGTGTATACTTCAGTGGTTTGCAGCTAGCTGTTGTATTTTATTTGTCTCTTTTTTAAAAAAACCTTGAGATTCCATGTACTCAAAATGAATATATGCATTCCTTTCTGTTTCTGTGTGTACTCACTGTATTTTATCACACAATATTTTATTGCTGTCTGTTTTGTAATCTTGGAAGCATTTATGTACAGAAGTTTTTGCAAAATAAAATTAAAGGTTAATTTTTTAAATTAAATTAAATCTATTGTTAGATAGGTAAATTTCCATTTTGAAATCAGTTTTAAATCTTTCAAGTGAGTTTACCATAATGGGACTGGTAATTGATAAGATAATGCCTGTATTTGCCTTGTTTAACTGTTCCTTGATTTGTGGTCAAAAATGCTATTTTTAATAATCAGGCTATTTCTCATTATGGTCGTGTTACACTGAAAAATGAGCTTAAGACTTTTTATGGGTGCATGATGTGCATGTGTGATGATCGTGTTACATGCTATGGGGATATGGGATTGGTTTTGGAGGATGGTGCTTGTGATACTGATATGGGATTTAGCATTGCCACTTTCAATCCATCCTGTCAATTGCCCATGTGGCAGATATAGATGCATTTTCCGCACGCTTATGAGCATTTCATATTCTGCAGACTTTCCATTTCTGTTTTACTGTTTTCCAACAGTTTATCAGTGCAGTGAACCCAAATTCGGTTGCCTTTAAGGGTTCAAAACCTGTTTGTCATTTCCAAGCCTTAGCCGAGCTGGGAGCTGCTTTCAAACATATAACCCCTTGACCTGCACGGTCATTTGTATTTAACTGTAACTCAATGTAAAATGGACGGATATATCCTGGATCCCCAGTTAAGGGATTAACTAAATTGCACGGCTGTTAGATTATTTCTTTACATAATTTTTATAAAATGAAGAAAACAATATATTAATTAAGCATCCATTGATTCAATCAATTTTTTAAAAAATAGTAAAACCAGACTATCTGTACTATCATTGTGTTTTATTCTTACATTTGTGAAATGTTACAGTACGCTTTGTAGTAATTATTATGCTTTCACTTCTGTCTGAAATTTAGATATATTGAAATATTCCGGTCATCGTGTGACGAACTGATGGCAACTTTGGCGCGGGAATGTCGCCAGAAAGGTTTCATTCGTCCTCGGCCGTACAGTTACATCGATCGACTTGGCATGAACATTCCTGGACCGGGAATGCCAATGGGCCCGATGTCATTTCCTAGAAATCGAATGCAGCGCAGTATGCTAATTTTTAAAAATCATGATTGAATGGATTGAATGTGCTGTATGTTAATTTTTTCATGATTGAATGTGCTGTATGTTAATTTTTTTATGATTGAATGTTGATTTTTCATGATTGAATGTTTTTCTTGATTTTTTATGATTGAATGCTGTTGTTGATTTTTTCATGATTGAATATTTTCGCTAAATGACATTCTTGTAAACCTATAAAGCATTGCATTTTGTAAAATTTAAAATACATAAAAATTAAATTAAATGCAAACTTAAAATACAAAAAAATTTTGTTTATTTTGTTTTTTTATTGTTTTTCATTTATTGACAATTTATAAAGCGCAGTAAGCATAGTAAAGGCTAAAGTCAAGAATGCTTAACAAGAGATGCTGTAGGAAAAATTGATGGTAAATTGTTTGGTAAAATTGTTCTAGTATTTTGATTTGGCTGTGTGACAAAACTTTGTAACCATTCTTAGGAAAATGCCAGGTCTAGTTTTAAGAATTTCTTGCACCCAGGGCAGATTATAATATATGTTAGTGAAAAATTGTAAAAATTTTGTGCTGTTGCTGTTTTTTGTCAGACTACTTTGACGATGGATTTGATAATTTCAGTGGAGGAGGTTTTCCACCAGATTGTGGCATGGGTGGGTTTGGTGGGTTCGGTGGCGGGATGGGGCCGCGAGGCAACTCCTTTGGAATGGGGATGGGGATGGGACGGGGGGTGAGGGGAAAGAGACCCTTTATTGGTGGATACAGAGGCAATCCAACACAATTTGAAAGTCAAACTGGGCACAGTGTGCACATGCGAGGTCTTCCATACTGTGCGACAGATCACGACATTCATCAGGTACATTGTACTTTCTATAAATGCAATTCGTTAATAGTAAGCAAATAGTAAGTAAATTATATTTTGACTAAAGGTTTAAGTTAAATTTTATTATTGCAGATTTTGAAGATAACTTGTATACTGTCCAATAACTGAATTTGTTGACTGCATAGGTGAAATGTGAATTTCAATTATGTAGTCATTATTATTGTTTGTACCTGACAAGTGCTATATTATACTTCTTTAGTCTTGCCTTTTTCCTCTTCTTTTCCCAACAGCAGCAAAATTTAATGTTTTATTGACAATTATACAATAACTACAACTCTCTGTAATAAAAATTGTAATTAGGGAACAGTTAAGAAAATAATTTTTAAAATATAATTAATGAAAATTATTTCTTTTTGAATTTACAAATGAATATTGTATTTAATATCGTGTTAGCAGATTATACTTTTATCAAATTACCTTGCAGCCCCACCCGTACCTCGGGCCGGGCTGCAAGGTACGGGCCGGGTGGGCCTCAAAGCACGGGCCGGGCCCCACCCCAGCATATTGGTTATGCAGATTGCCTGTGTTAAAGGGTCAACTCACACCAATCAATTAAAAATGACATCAACTATTCTGTTTAAACAGGCATAGAAATGTTGATACTGCCTTATTTGTTCAGTTTGTCTGTTCTAAACATTTTCTCAGTTTTGTCAATAATATAATGAGTTGCTGGTCTACTTGTAAGCAGCACCTTTAACCCCTTAGCCGTGTATTTTACTGTAACTCAATGTAAAATGGACGGATATATCCGGGATCCCCAGTTAAGGGGTTAAGAAACTAATTATAGTCATTTTGAGAAGTGATTTTTTTGTCTGCATTGTCTGTGCCATTTATGGAGATTGTTATGTGTGTGTGTGTCTGTAGTTCTTTTCGCCTCTTAGTCTTGTGGGAATCACCATTCAAATGAACAATGATGGCCGTCCGTCGGGTGATGCAGATGTTGACTTTGCCACGCACGAAGATGCCCTGGAAGCAATGAAAAAGCATAGAGCCCTAATGCGTTAGTTTCTAGCATTTCACAATAGAATTCGCATATAATTGATGACTTATTAATTACTGATAGATGTCAAAATCAATGGAACATCCCATGTGTGCTGAGTAATTAGGTGTAATTTAATTTGTGTTTACAACTCTAGATTCAGTTTTATCATGATCATCTTGTTCTTGTAGAGAAGCGCTACATTGAGCTGTTTCTTAAGTCAACACCTACTGGCAGGTCCAACTTTAGAGGTACTTAAACGATTAATAAACAGAAATTGACTTAATTCTTTTGCTCTGAAATTATATCAAACCGATTAGTTGACTTGTTTGTGCTGCCATCGTGCTCATCCCACGTCCAGCAGTAAACGTAGACTTTAACTTAGAGGACGTGGGTTTTATTATATCACAAGAAGACACCTGTGTTCTCAGTATTGGCACTTTTGTTTTTAAACTTTTTCACTGCTGCAAACAGTATATTTGGCTCTTAGCAGTGGTGTATTTAGGGGGTACACTACTGAGCCATAGCGTACCCCTTTGGTCTTTTTTTTCCTTGTCACCAGGTTTTAGAAGGGCGATAACCTTTTTTTGCTTGTCACCGTGTTTACTTTTCGAACTTCAATTTCAGCATAGCCCTTTGAGCCTTTCTAAATACGCCCATGGCTCTTAGCGGAGGCCGGTTGGCTTATTCTCCCTGACCTCGAGTCTTTTGCGCCTGTGTGCACTAAAAGCGATCTGCAGTTATTTTTAATCTGAGGAAACAGAAGGTTAAAGTTAGCCCAAGCTGTCATCTTAGCGCTGTCTTGCGTGAGCTGATTTGGGCTTGATTTGAAAGACTTGAAACTTGACTTGAGACTTAACTGTGTTTGTTTCGAGTCAACCTTAGGCTCTGCGGGTATTGAAGCCGCGGCCTTCTGATCCCGCACCGTTGTTACCACTCTGCTGACTTCCCATCCTGTGTGCTTGGAGTGAACTGCTTCAATGCATTATCGCAGTATACACTGGCAGCCAGACTGTAGCTGAATGTGTGTTTATGCATATTTACAAAGCAGTAACATAACAACAGCTAAGTACACTAGACACATTTGGTATAGACTAATTGGGAGATTTATTTTATTATTATTATTATTATTATTATTATTATTATTAAACTGACAATTTCTTTTGTGTGCCATATTACCAAATGTCAGGAGCAAGGGCACATTACAGAGTCCAGCTATACAAATAAATTAAATGACAGTAATCATATGAAAAGACAACAAAATGAATGGAATGACTGTGAGCAGAATATGATTTTCGGAACAGGTATGACTGGTTTTTCTTAAGGGATGACAGAAGACTCGATGATTTCACTGACTTCGGTAGACTGTTCCATATCTGTGGCCCTGACACTGCAAATGACCTGGAACCTTGTGCAAATTTCAAATTTTGTATATTAATTGGTTCGGTTTTGCCAAGTTATGCATTATGAGATGTTTGGTGTGTTTCTATATGGTCTCTGCGTGATTCTTTTAACTTATTGTTCTGTTCTTCAAATCTGAACAGGTTATGGTGGCGGCGGTGGGTGGTGGTGGTGGTGGATACTATGGAATGGGTGGAAACTACAAAGCATTTTGACTGATCTGATCTGATCGACGGCGTTCCACTGACAGTTGGACATTAGTGCGACCTGTTTAGTTTCTCGCACACGTATGGCGCTGCTGCTGCTGCATGATTGCACTTAAGATTTCTTACAATTGATCGAATGCATAATTCAGCCACACGTATGACTTTCTGAGAGGAGATACTTTCTGCCGATGTTTCGTAAATTGCCAATGAGGGAACGTGTCCAATTCTGTATTCTTAGACCTTTTATTTTATAGTAGATGTGGCGGAGAAATTGTGCATTTTGAAATCATGAATTTCTCGATGTTGTTCTTTGTAATGGGTGTTTTAATTGATGATGTGTTGGCTCTTGGGCTGTTTTTCATAATATTTGGCTAGCACTTTTGGCGATGGGAGTTTTCATTATAGTTGGCTTGATGTTTAACGGATAATTCTTGATACTCTTCGGACGTGACTATTTCCTGTGTTTTATTTGCTGGTTTAGATTGCAGGTCTACATCATGTGTCTGTACAGTTGTACAGTAGAATCCTATTATAGTGAATTTGATTATGATAATTTAATTATAGTGAAAATACAGCTATGGTGGTCAAGGTTTCTTAAAGTATAATTAGATTAAACTGTACTGGGTCAACAGACAAAATCTTACAGTCCGTTATAAATAACAGGATTCTACTGTATACTCATTGAAGCTGTATACCCAGTTCCAAATCTGAGCTACTCACTCTGCTGTGTTAAGGTTGACTTGTGAATGTACTTTTAGAATTTGGCAAGCTTAGTCTAAATTTGAAAGCATTTGAGGCGATAATTATTTGTGAATCCGTACACTGAATATTCGTAGAAATGGTGTAAACTGTACAATCTTGTTTGCTTGAAGCACTTTATTATAGGAGCAATTACTCAAGACTGGTTTAGGTTACTAATGTGAAAGGCATGTTGTGGTTTGTGCTACGGTCATAGTAGGTTGCACTGTGTGAATATCTTGATAGCGTTTGCAATGGGTGACATTTTGCTACTCGATGATGTTTGTAGCAGTAAACAGATTGCTTGTATATATTGGTCAGTAATCCTGATAAACTTTAACAAGGATGATTTGCCGTTCTGTGAATTAATTTGGAGAAGCGTTTTGGTTATGTTTATGATCTACATAGTAGATATATTGATTTGAAAGTTAACTTTCAATGTCAAATTAATTATGGAAATGTATACATGGTCGTGCATCCTCATTGCTGAGGGTCGGAGGCTATACAGGTTAATAACAAAGTTCTACACACGTGACTCTGTCTTTTCAATTGAATATTGGTTGTCTTCTTGTCCATTCCACAATATCATCCGCCCATCGTCTACTAGGCCGGTCTCTCTTCCTCCTGCCGTTAATTCTGCCATGCAATATCGTCGTACATAGATTGTCTGCTCCTACTATGTGTGGCCGAAGTATTTCAGTTTTCTATATTGGATACCTGAATATAGGAGCCTATTTCCCCCAAGATTTTCTTGGCATTTATTCTATGTTCTTTCCAGCTGATGGATGTAAGTTTTCTGAAAGTTGTCGTCTCAAAAACAGTGATTCTTTTCTGGTCTGCCTTCTTCACCGTCCAAACTTCGGCTGCAAACGTTGCATTGGGCCAGACCAGTGCTTCCATCGGGCATCTCTTTATCCACAAACTGAGCGACTGATCCTTCCAAAGGGTTGTGAGTGTCTGTATGGTTGAACGACCCATGCTAAGCCTTTCTCTTATTTCAGAGCTGCAGTTATTGTCCTCTGTAATTAATGAACCAAGATAACGGAAGGTTTCCACTTGTTCAAGAGGATGTCCACGACATGTAATATTGATTTTGATCCTTTTGTCTGCAGCTACCATTACCTTTGTTTTTTAATGTTAATTTTTAGGCCAAGTTCCCTCAGTGCAAAATCCGCTTTGCCTATCAGTTCCTGTAATGGATTTGGTGAAGTTGTAACCACAACGATATCATCAGCGTATCTCCGGTTGTTGACCACACGTCCACTGATGTTAATTCCAGTATCTCAAAGTTCATCTGCTGATCATCTCATTATGTGCTCTGAATAGCAGTTGAATGACACGGGGAGTTAAGGCAACCATGCCTTAGGCCTTTTCCAGTCATAAACCAGCCTGTTGTGTCCTTGTCCACTCTTACGGTTGCTTGTTGTTCCTTGTATAATTTTGAATTATGTCAACTGTAATGTGGCACAATCTCACTCCCTTTAGTATTTTCTTCGTGTGCTGTACCGAATCAAACACCTTTCTGTAATCTATGACTGTCATGTACAGTATCATGGAGATAGTATTAAGGTATTAAGTATACAGTATTTATGAGATAGTATTATGGAGATATTAGCTTAATTAGACCAGACATTATTTGCTTTATATGGTACAGCAGTGCTTCTCAAACTTTCTGATGTATGGACCGATAGATGTTGTGGCAAAATTACTGCGACCCGATAACATTGCAAGTTGCTATAAAGGCTTTTATAAAAATTTATTAATGTACGTGACCAAGTAACTATACCTTCGTAACCCACATTTGAGTAGCACTAGTGTACAGTACAGTAGGCCCTACCTGTATTAAATAAAGGATGTCCGGTACTCAAACGAGCCTAGTACTGAAATGAGCATAGGGACCAGCGCTGATCTTTTACTATGTAGGACGTTTAACGTGCGTCTTAGGCCAACACCCAGTCCATTACTAAACAAAGCAATGTGTTAATGGAATCACCACTTATTTATCTGTGACCAGTGTTGGAGTTGTGAAATTTGAGCGGGGGGGTTGAGGACTGAAATTCAATGAATGACAGAGGCTGCGTGTACCCGACGTGCGATTTTTGGGAGGGTTGCAAAGTTATCTGGGGGTGGTTCAACACCCCCCCCCCCGGCAACCCCAACCCTGTCTGTGACGGTCTTTCTGCTTTCACTGCTCCATAAGTGCAGGCAACTCGAATTGCATTGACCGAGTCTGTTGTGTGAGCAATAGACACACGGCATAAATAAATTCTTGTAAGGACAAAGAATAATACATGAACAGACCTATAAGAGGACAAAAAATGAGATCCACAGGCCACAGCAAAACCATAATGTAAACCATAATGTGAATGAAATGGATGGGTGAACCATAGTGGTTCTCCGCAAGGCAGACCCTATTGAGCCACTCTAAACATTATTATTAGTAGTAGTCAGGCCTGAGGAGAGGGGGTGCAGCCGATACATTGTACCGGGGCCCATGGAGTTTTCAGAGGCCCAGATCCGGTGACGATAGTGTTGTTTTGCTTATCAGGCTGTTTTTGGAGAGTTGATAAATTTTTTTAAGGTCAGGTTTTTTTTGTTCCTTGGCCCGGAATTTTTCTTTAGTAGTAGTAGTAGTAGTAGTTTTTAGTAGTAGTAGTAGTAGGCCTAGTAGTAGTAGTATTAGTCTCGGCAGCCATATTAGTAGCAGCAGCAGCAGTAGCAGTGGCATGGCCAGGATTTTCAGAAGGGAGTTATGGTTCCCATGATTCCCAACGTCGGAAAATTCTGACAATCAAAAAAGAGCTATTCCGTGATTTGGTTAACAGCAGCACAGAAATAACCATGGCAAGCAAAAAGGTCATCGGCTATTATTATGCTTCAATAGGCCTAATTTAAATATTATATCGGTATATGAGCGCGTATATATATACATATATATATATGATCGCAATAAAAAAAATTGGTCGCCAAAAAAAATTGGTCGCCAAAACTCCCCTCCTACACTGCAACAGCCAAAGTTTAACCACCAAAACTCCCCTCTGGCTACGCCACTGAGTAGCAAACAGCCAAAAGTTAAGTGTGGTAGTAGTAGTAGGAGGTTTAACCCCAGGTGGTGGTGGTGGTGGTGGTGGTGGTGGTGGTGGTGGTGGTGGTGGTGGTGGTGGTGGTGGTGGTGCCACTGGAGTGGTGGTGGTGGTGGTGGTGGTGGTGTGGTGGTGGTGGTGGTGGTGGTGGTGGTGGTGGTGGTGGTGTAGTGGTGGTGGTGGTGGTGGTGGTGGTGGTGGTGGTAGTGGTGGTAGTGGTGGTAGTGGTAGTAGTAGTAGTAGTGGTAGTAGCAGTAGTAGTAGTAGTAGTAGTAGTAGTAGTAGTAGTAGTAGTAGTAGTAGTAGTAGTAGTAGTAGTAGTAGTAGTAGTAGTAGTAGTAGTAGTAGTAGTTATAAAACAAAGAGTTCTCGAAGACCATTGAAGTGAATCAATAGATAGATCGACCGAATCAATATAATATATATAATCGAACCAAAAACTAGGCGCCGGCCGTTGCTTCTCTAGATCGGCCGACGGCGGTGGCATAATACGCGGCGCGTGGCCCAAGCACGCCGTCGCCGACGACGAGGAGGAGGAGAAGCGGGCCTCCCGATGCCGCCAAGCAGCCGTCGGCGCCGCCGCCGCCGGCGCTGCACGAACGACGGTTGCCCGGACTTTAAGGTGTGTGCGGGCGACGTGCTCGGCGGCCCGTCTGCTGCACGAATGCGAACGAACTCCCGCTACAGGTGGGCCGCTATCGTTCATGCACACAGAGTTCCTGCTCGATCGGTCGGCGACCGATGAACGAAGCTGCCGCCTGGGGCCGACCGACCGAGGACGTCGAGTATAGTTTCAGTCATGATCTGGCGAACTTCGTGAACAAATGTCGTCGGCTTCACGGCGACGATCGCCTGCAACATCCTCGCCGCGGTGGTGCCGCTGCGATGCGGATTTGTTGTCTGTCTCCGCTGGCGCCATCTATCGTCGGGACCTACTCCCTGCTTCTGCCTCTGCTGCTGCTGCTGCTCCAGGCGGTCTATCAGGTTTCGGCGTCGAGGGAAGTGCGGACCGGTCACCGGTGCGGACCGGGGATCGTCGGAGACCGTTGCGACGATGAGAAGAATCTCTCGATCTGGGATGACGGCGACGAATCCCTGTCCGCCGACGACGCCCCCGATCCGTACGGGACCGACGGATCCAAGTCGGCTGTGGCGTCGAAGTTCCAGAAACACGGTCGCACAGGAACAAAAATCGCCGGTACCGCCAGTAAGGCCGCTCACGCATCCTCCTCTGCGGCGGACGACCTGCAGCCGAGAGGGTACCCCTCGTTCTCCTCTGATTTCGGCAACCTCGAAGTTCCGCCGCTGCGTTTGTCGGTCGGTTCGGAAGAGAAGACCCGCAGACGAACTTTGGATAGAAACGAAATAGAGGAGGGACAGACAGAGGTGTCTTATGCACCGCGTGACGTTCCTAGTTCTTCTGTAGTGATAAGAAAGGATACCTACGCGGGGCTGAAGCAGGAGCAGGCGGCGGCGGCGACACAGCAGACTTCCCGACGCCATTATCATCGGAGTCAAGAAGGGGGGAACGCGAGCCCTGCTGGAGTTCCTTAAGGTTAATCCAGACATCAGGGCGCCCGGACCGGAGATACACTTCTTTGATCGCAAGTACGACAAGGGTCTCGAATGGTATGGGTAAGTGGCGGCCACGTATACATTTGATTGATCGATCACACGATGTACTGCAAGTTGTCTTAATTAATTTCGAACTCAGTCAGACACCTAAGGCATGCGTAAGTCCTGTAAGTGACTTTAAAATAGATATAGAGTTCTTAAGTACAGTGGCGGCGCACAGCATTTTTGGAGGGGTGCCGATTCTCGACGCCCCGATCAGAGGCGTAGCCAGGAATTTGATTTGGTGGTATAAATTGGGGAGGATATATATTGTTATATATATATTCTATACATATATAGCATAAATATTATATATAAGCCTTTTATATATATTATATAAGCCAACCACATCTTATATATATTTTATAGGCCTATACTGTATTCTGTATGAATACTGTATCATATATAGGGGTCCTACTGATTTTGGGGGTGTAAATATGCCGATATACCCTCCTCCTTGTCGCTACGCCTCGGCCCTGATATAAATTTTACTGATATATAACAGTTTGGTCTCAAATTGTCTTTTAACACATTAAAAAGGGCGTCTATCTTTTAGTAATTAATTTAGAACTAGGCCTACTATGTAGTTTTCTCTTTAACCAAGGTAATTGTCGCAGACGATAATTATTCTCTCTATCACGCAATGCTATGCCATTTTATTAGACGCAACAAGATTGGGGGGGGGGTGCCTGGGCATCCTTTGGCTTCCAATACGCGACGCTATGATGCCTAAACATTCTTAGTACAATTAGTATTTTGCCCGTCAACACTTTATTTTACACGAAAACCCTTAAAATTGTCGATTTTGCCCCGGGCCATCCACACCAGATATAAAGGTGTTCTAAGTACGATTAAGTGTCGTCTTCGATTCGAACGCCTCTTTAAGTTAACCCCTTAACCGTGTATTTAACTGTAACTCAATGTAAAATGGACGGATATATCCGGGATCCCCAGTTAAGGGGTTAAACAAACACAACACACACCCACACTAAGACGATTGCACAATCGCTAGACGCAATGGCGTGCAGAGGGGGTGAGTTGGGGGAGGTGGTGGCCTCGGGCATCCACCAGATGGGGGCATCCAAATTGACTCGCCGACCTTTTTTGCCCGACCGACAACAATTTTTTTTACATGAAATCACTTAAAATTATCGATTTTGCCCCGGGCATCCACACCAGGTAGGATGTCCCAAATTCGCGTGAGGCGACTTTTTTTTACTTTGGTCCCGTGCACCCACCACTCTTGACACGCCACTGGCTACTCTTACTTTTGCATAGGTTTGGACAATTTTGCAGCGTGCATTGGATGATTGGATTGGAAAAAATAATTTTTCATGCTCTATCACAAAATCCATTCATCCGATTACTGACTATATATTTACATCATCGCCGCCATTTTTATTTTGCCCGCTCAGCTCAGCAAAAGATCGATGTAGTTGGCGAAAAACTTGCGTCAAGCTAAGGAACAATTCAATTCATGTAGGCTATATTTGCAATTGTACAGGCCTTAACTTTATATTGCAGTAGTCTTCACTTAAAAAATCAAAAAATTGTATCTCTAATAGAATGCACACAGTATTTTTTATAAATTACTCACAATAGCAAAATATAATCCATGCGTAAAGTGTACAGGTAATGCCGTTTGTACATGTAGGTGTGGTCTAAACTAAGCTTACAGCGCGCTCAGTGGTTAAATGGTGGTTTATTGGCGCCTGAGGTAAGTTTATCACGAATGAAGGTCAATTACCAATACTACCGCTAGATATTTTGACAGAAACTTAAAAATCCAGGTTTTTTTCAGTTCCTAATGTCATCAAACTAAGCTAATACTGAAAGACGAAGGCTTGTTAAAAAGAGCCGATTCTTTCATTTTCTTCAAATTGTTTCCAGGTGTGGGCTAAACAGATGCTTAATTAAAATTTTCCCAATTCCAATATCCGGAAGAACTGCATGCAAATCTGAAAATCTGATCTGCGTAAAAATATATTTACAGTTGCTTTCGTCCAGAAACGAAAATGCCATATTAAACAGATCGTCGCTTGATTTTTAAAATGCAACTTCTTCTTCTTCACCTTCATCATCATCATCATCATCATCATCATCATCATCCATCATCATCTTCTTCTTCTTCTTCTTCTTTTCCTTCTTCCTCACAGACAGAGAGACAGACAGACAGACAGAGACAAAGAGACACAGCGAGAGACAGAGAGACAAACATAGAGACAGAGACAGAGAGTGAGTGAGAGAGAGAGAAAGAGAGAGAGATACTGTCCTTGTTTCTCTTTCTCTAGATTAGACTTTTCAACTGACCTTACGAAACACTGCTAACAGCAGACGTCTACGGAACTCTAAGCATTTTGTAGTTATATTAATAAGTAAGCTATTGATTTTTAAAAGACTTGTTAGTTTTGTTGAAAATGCATACGGGTCGCTCGCCTGGACAGGAATTAGACAGAGTACTTTCAAAGGCACAATGGTCCTTGGAAGTAATCATTTCGGCGCATCTGTGTCTAACGCTGCAGCTAATCTGTTTTCAATAAGCGTTCACATGTGGCATTAAGATCTTCCGATTGCTTTTCTATTCTGTAATCTGCATTCAAGTGACTTCTGCCATTTTAACAGCGGATTCAAGTCAAGGTTTAATCTAGGCCGTTTCTGGGGAGGGGGAATTGCCCTTTTTCCCCGGAAATTTCAAATTCCCCCGGAAATTTTGGCATACTGCATCAACTAACAGCAGCCTCTTAGCTGACTTCCCCCGGCTTTGTCAGTTGGCCCCCCCCGGAGTCCAGGAGTATAGATTAAACACTGATTCAAATGCACTTCTGTCCGAAATAGCAGATCTGACTTCTGCTTCGAATGGTGATTTTTTGAGGCCCAGGGAAAAGTAGCTGTTGATAGGCACAATATGCGACGACGCAGGAAACAGATTGTAAAAGATTATTTAAACGTAAGCACAGAGCGGAGGATGCATGATTATTTCTAGGATTATCAATTTGGGGGTGTCGGTATATTTTGGGGGTCCCTGCCCCGAAAAAGTCAAAAAGTCTGACAAGCATAAAAGGTCATCCAAGGCTCAGATGGGGGCAGGGCCATATTAAGGCGGGGGCTGAGGGGGCTGTAGCTGTAGCCCCCGGCCCATCATGAAAATAGGCCCACCGATTTTCGAGATAACCCTATTTGCTTGTCAGAGATTTTCAGTATAGGCGACGGCCTTTTTTCTCAGCCCCAGGCCCACTCGGACCTTAATCCGGCCCTGGGGGGTGTTAGAGGGGTGTCGTCTCAGACTGAGGGTGTTGGGGAGTGTTAGAAGGTGTTAGGCGGGTGTAAAAATATCCCTGGGAAGATGATAAGCAAGTTTAATTCGGACCATTTTTCAACGATTTTGCGCAAATCCCGCGATCCTAATGGCTCGGACTGAATGAACTAAACTCAGTGCATTTAGACAGTTCTAATAGATTCTGCTACAGATGGTTATACATTTGCATGTAGTGATTCCTATCTGCTACATTTATTGATTAATTTAGATATTTTGTTAACTAGACATCATAATAATAATAATAATAATAATAATAATAATAATAATAATAATAACTAGAAAGAGGCTCGCTTCGCTCGCGCTCGCTAAGTGCAGGATAATACTAATCCAATACCTATACCTAATTATTGAATTCATGCTGAACAACATTTCAATGATCGCCACCTAGCCAAGCTCTGCGCCACGTAATAATTAGGCCTATGTACGTTAAAATCACGCAACTGTATTGACGCTGTATGTACGCTCAAATGTACGTTAAAATTGGACAACTACCTCAGGCTGCGAACAATTGTTACATACATCGCACGCCCAGCCCTCTGATGCTGCAATGACTCGATTCTACGAACAATTGTTACCAATAGCAACGTCGTCTTCGAACATCGTCCACCAACGCATCGCGACGTAAGGACTAAACGGTCTAAACCGTCTACCAATAGTCAACGCTCGCCCACCAACGCAAAAACTAAAACGGTCAAACCGTCTAGCAATAGTCAACCAATCAGAACGCTTGAGGTAACAGATATAACGATCTTAATATTATAGATAGAAAGAGGCTTTCGCTAAGTGCAGGATAATTAATAATACCTAGACCTAATACCCAATCACTGAATTGATGCTGGACAACATTTCAATGATCGCCACCTAGCCAAGCTCTGCGCCGCGTAATCTATAAAAATCACGCAACTGTGGCCAACGCTGTACACGTATTTTTTTGTGAAAAATGTACGTTAAAATTGGAAAACTACCTGAGGCTGCGAACAATTGTTACCATAACGTAAGCCGACCGTGTTAAACTACGATTCTACGAACAATTGTTACCAATAGCAACGTCGTCTTCGAACATCGTCAACCAACGCATCGCGACGTAAGGACTAAACGGTCTAAACCGTCTAGCAATAGTCAACCAATCAGAACGCTTGAAGGTAACAGACATACAGATAACGATTTTAATATGATAGATAATAATAATAATAATTATTATTATTATTATTATTATTTATTTCCAACAAAACATTATACCAGTTGCATACATAAGTACACCAATTTCTCTCATTAAGCATTCATTAGAACACAGAAAAATAGAGCAAAGAGAATTACTTCGATGATATAAGTCATTATGATAATTGTAATCGTTATAACGAGACCAAAAGAGCACGCAGTCTAGGTATCTATAAGTAAAGTAAGTCAATATCAATGGGAAATGACAGTTGGTATATATAAATATCTTGACACCAGTGGCGGCTCCACAGTGGGGCCCGTGCCCCCATATTGAGTGCCTTCCTCCCCCCAGTGGCCCCCATGTTGGGACCCTATACTTAATACTACATGCCTAACAACAAATGGTTGCCCCCATGATTAGAAGTTGCCACCCCAACGGCCCCCACTTGCCAAATCCTGGAGCCGCCACTGCTTGACACCATAAAGTTAACAGGAAAATCTTATGCTTTAATCATTCAATTAATAGATTATTTTAGTATTAATTAAATAAGGATATCATTTTGAAGTTGATTTTAAACATAATTATATTAATTTAATGAATTAGTTAAACATTCGGAGAGATCATTTCAAGTACGAGATCCGATCCAAAACCAGGGCGCGATTTGCGGGGGGAAGGGGAAATCTTGCCCCACTGCCAAACTGCATCCCCCTACTGCTACATCCCCCACCACTACATCCCCCCACTGCTACATTTCCCAACAACTACATCCCCCCAAGCTCGACATATCCCCCCACTGCTCCAGGTCACAAATCGCACCCTGTCCAAAACTATTATAAGCAGAGGTGTTGTTTCCTATTTTAAAGAAAAATTGCTCTACAGTAGCTCTCCTCTTTACAAAAACCCCATTTGCAATAAGACAGGTAGCGTATGTCCTTGTCTGTATCCCAACTCATTCGTCTCTGAGAAACGTGAAACAAGGAAGCGTGTTGAAGCAATTATTATCGCGTTAACGCCAGTAGAGTGACCAAAGAACTGTCAACTTGTAAACGAACTATCCACCTATTAAATTTCCCATTGTTTTTTTCACTGCATCATTAGCTGGACCACAGACCACTGACTATATATATATATATATATATATATATATATATATATATATAATTATTTATATACGACACAGGTATATATATACCTGTGTCGTATATATATATATATAGTTCTGTCGTATCAGATATACGACACAGCTCTCGTCGAGACCGGATGCACGTTCCTAACAGCGACGTTCTTTTGGAATTTTTGACGTTTTCTTATGGATAGTTCTCTCTCGTTTTTCGTATGCTGCGTTGGGTTGGTCGTGTGCATCTGTTTTTAATGTTTTGGTTGGCTTCCCTTTTGGTTTTTGTTGGGGTTTTGACCACGTTTTGTGTTGTTTCGTTCCTATGCACGTTTCATGGTTCATTGATTTCCACTCTATATTCGGTTGGTTTAGCCCATTTGTGCACTCACCAGGTCCGCTCACTGCGTATATGGTAATAGTTGAATGGCTGAGCCGGCCGCGGCTCAACTTTCCCAGAAGGCCAGCGGGCTCTGTGCGGTGTGCAGGACAGTAAGAAGGTTGCACAACGGGGATGGTCGCGTACACCTCCACGGTCCGCACTCCAACCCCTGTCCAGGGTCAAATCAACCTCCACTGGGAAATAACAACAGTAATGACCCCAATCTTGCAGGGGAAACAACTAGGTCGAGCCGCATTGAAACTAGGTCAGTCTCGCCGACTAATGCTAGCACTCCCGCGGCTGCGCAAGTTCAAAGCGACGATGTAAACACAAACGACGCCGCTACTGTGTTTCATCCAACTTTACCTGGCCCAATGGTCAAACATGTGCCGAAGGCAGCTAGACCAGTACTAAGTCAACTGTTGACAAATATTATCAACAAAATTCTAGCCTCCCCGTCCATCATCGATCATTGGCGGGACCTGATATGTTTTGCGCCCATTATTCTTAGGCAATTGCCAAGGGGCGGGAGGAAGCACAACACCTCGTCTGTATTTAAAAAACGCGCGCAAAATTTTGCCGAGGAACTGCACGCCAACGTTCAATCTGTTTCTAGCGGCGCAGGTCCTGCTTCCGCAAAATTGCCGAACAGAAAAAGCAGAAACCAGGTGCTGGCCGCCTCGGTGTCATCCAAGCTCGAGGATGGTAACGTCAGAGCGGCCGTGCGTATTTTAATGTCAGACGAGGAACCAGTCACCCCCAATGCGCAGACATTCGAGGAGCTAAGGGCTAAGCATCCCACTCCAACCCCGGACCGGGTGCAGATGCCCCCAATCAGCGACTGCCCTCCACTACAGGTCTCAGAGGAAGAGATCAGAAACAGAATCCGATCCTTCCCGACTGGATCCTCAGGAGGCCCGGACGGCTTGAGACCACAGATTGTAGCCGAACTTATTGCCGGTTCGGAAGCGGGCGGCCGATTACTCTCTGCCATCACTGGTCTCACCAATCTGCTCCTCGCTGGCACCTGTCCTATTCAGGTCCAACCTATTCTTTTTGGGGGTAACCTGCTAGCCCTCCGTAAACCATCAGGAGGCCTGCGCCCCATTGCAATTGGGTACTTTTGGCGTCGCCTAGCATCAAAGTGCGCAGCAAATTTTGCGATGACCAGGGCACCTGAATACCTTGCACCTTTGCAGGTAGGAGTAGGGTGCCCCGGTGGATGCGAGGCGGCCGTCCACTCAGCCAGACGCTACTTAGAGGCAATGCCCAACAACCACGTCCTGGTGAAGCTCGACTTTAGCAACGCCTTTAACAGCGTGCTAAGGGACAGCATGTTGACGGCCCTCACAGATCTGCTGCCAGAGTTATCGGCCTACGGACATTTGTCGTATGACAGCCCAAGCATTCTCAAGTTCGGGCACTATCTGATACAATCCCAAATGGGCCCGCAACAAGGGGACCCCCTAGGCCCCCTCCTCTTCTGCCTCCCAATGCAACCTGTGCTCCAGAAATTGAAATCAACCCTCACACTGGGGTACCTGGACGACATTACATTGGGAGGGGAGGCAAAGGCAGTGGCAGAAGATGTCTCTGTTCTCGAGGAAGGTTGTGCAGAGCTAGGCCTCTCACTTAACTATCATAAGTGCGAGGTGGTTTGCAAAGGCCCGGCTCCAATCGCCAACACCGTCCTCGAACACTTTCAGAGCATCAACCCACAGGAAGCCACCCTGCTAGGGGCACCCCTTTCTACCGCGGGGGCCTTCGAGACCCTTATGTCGCGGCGCATAACCGAACTGCACACCGCACTGAGCCGCTTACCATTAATACACACCCAGGACGCCCTAATTCTCCTTAAACTGTCTCTCACTCACACAAAACTGCTGCACCTTTTGCGCTGCACTCCTTGCACCGGCCATCCGTTACTGGAAAGCTTTGATGACACAATGCGCCAGGGACTGATTAAGATCCTAAACATGCGCCTATCAGACCACCAATGGGTTCAGGCCACGCTGCCTATTAGAGATGGCGGACTGGGAATTCGTCGGGTGTCTTCGCTG
This sequence comes from Metaphire vulgaris, assembly GCA_018105865.1. Lineage (NCBI taxonomy): Eukaryota > Metazoa > Annelida > Clitellata > Crassiclitellata > Megascolecidae > Metaphire > Metaphire vulgaris. The sequence continues at coordinate 7,253,218 of CM030867.1, read as the reverse complement.
GCATCTTCTGCCTTTTTGGCTTCAGCTGCGAGCACCCGCGGACTCCAGTCATCCATTCTCCAGAAGGCTGGGCTGGCCATTGACTCACATGAGGCTGCAATTGTTACAAATGGAGCCTACAGAGCCAGATCCCCATTCCAACATCAGGCTCACTCGATAAGCAGGCCACTTGGGACCGCCCAATAATTCTCAGGAGATGACCAACTTGCTGAGCTCCGACCTTAGCCAATACCATCAGGCCCGCCTAAGAGCAGTGGCAGCGGAACACGCCAGCGACTGGCTGCGCTGCCCATCAGCTCTTGTGGTCTGCGCTTAGATGACGAGACAACCAGAATTGTAGTGGGTCTCCGTCTTGGCGCTTTCATTTGCGAGCGGCATCTCTGTCCCTGTGGCGAGCAGGTCCAGGAGAATGGTTCCCACGGACTTTCCTGCAAGCTCGGACCAGGTCGCCTTGCACGTCACTCGATGCTCAATGACGTGGTCTACCGGGTCCTAGTACGAGCTGGCATACCATCGGTCAAGGAACCGCCCGGTCTTCTCAGATCTGATGGAAAGAGACCGGACGGCATGACCATGATTCCGTGGCAAGCCGGCCGCTGCCTGGTGTGGGACGTCACAGTGGCAGACACAGTCGCTGCCACTCATCTGCCAATGACGTCTCTCTCCCGGAGCCGCTGCTGAAGCAGCATCAGTGAGGAAAGTCGCCAAGTACACAGACTTGTCGGCAGACTATTTCTTCTTGCCATTGGCCTTCGAGACTCTTGGTCCAATCAGTCACGACGCACTCACTTTCATAAAAGAGTTGGGTCGTCAACTTTCCATTCTTTCCGGAGACACAAGGAGAGAAGTTTTTGCTCCAGCGTATTTCGATGACGTTACAACGCTTTAATGCGATTGCCTTCCAAGGGACTTTCTCTGCTTCTCCTCCGGGTCAAGACGAGAGCTGAACAGTATATATTTTCTGTCTCCGGACACTTTTTGTAATAAGTCCCTCGAAACTAAGTACCGAGGGCATAAAAAAAAAAAAAAAAAAAAAAAAAAAAATTATTTAGCTGCTTCAATGCGTAAGTAAGTAAATAAAGTAAAGTAAAATCTCGTGGATTTCTATAGCGCCTTGGAAACAGCACAACAGTAGCTGCTTATTCTCAGGCGCTCAGCCTCTCTTAAAATAGCTATGGGGAAGGTATGTTATCAGCCAGGCAATAGTCAATATCCAAAGGGCAGTGAGGCTATGTTGTTACAGCTATGGAGGATATGATTTTAGAAAAAGGAAGGATTTAGGCTTAGACCTGAAGACTTGAGGAGATAATGCAGGAATTATAGGAAATGAGGATTCAGATTTTATTGTTTGAAAGTGTCCAAGTCTGCGGAGGGAAGCTGGGATCGAGTTCCAAAGTTCAGGTGAGGCGTATGAGAAGGCACGGTTGCAAATTTTCAGGGATGCGTAGCGGTGGAGAAGTCAGGTTTCCATAATGGGGGGGGGGAGGCACAACGACATTTTCGGACCAAAAGTCTTTCAAGAGAAAGAAAGGCATTTGGCATTGCTGTGCTATTGCTTTCGACGCTGTCTGGCATTTGTTTACAGTTGTTGGAAAATATTCGGGTAAATTTTGTGTTCCCAATTAAGACGGATTTTAAGTGGCAACTTCACATGTACAGTAGCGTAGGCAGGACTTTCAGAATGGGGCGGGGAGGGAGGGGGGGTACGACCAACCATTCCCGACTTCGAAAATCCTGACAAGCAAGAAAGGTTGTCACCTATTATTATGGGTGCGCGGACAGCCCTGTACAGCTGCGACTATATTCACTTTTTGCCTTTTTGCTACCTTAAACCCGATTTTGGTGTCCCTCCACTTGCAGAATAATTATATGAAATAGAAAAAATTGATCGCCCAACCAGGGGAGGGGTCTTATCCCCCTTGCTGCGTCACTGCACAAGTATCCAAGGCAGATTTAGTCTGGAAGCACGGTTCTTATAAATTACGCTTATCTGTCGAGTCACAATCATAGCCGGATTAACCATGTTGTCTAAGTTTCAATTGAAACGGGCGAAAATAAACATAAATCACTGATAATTGTAGCCAGTGTTTATTCTAGCCACCTTGACATTGGGGGAGGGGTTGAAATGTTTGGAGGAGAAGGTTTGTCTCCCCAAAAACCTTGACGAGCAAAAAGAAAGGTCATCCTAGTATTACATTTTTCTCGGAAGTGGTGACGAGCAAAACAGAAGTAATCACATCCTTCTTTATCTTTCTTCCCCTTCTTCTCCACATGCTCTAATGCTCTTCTGAATATGGTCATATCTCTCCTAAATAGAAAACCCCCTCTCGTCACACTTTTGGGGAGGGGAAATTTCCATCCCCAAAGCAACATATTGAAATTTTTGGGGGTGAATTTTCAAACTTGGGGGGAATTTCCCAAAAAGGACCTAGAATAAACACTGAAAGTAGCAATGTAAAATAAACATAGGCCTAAATCATTGATAAATGTAGCAATGTATAGAGGCCTACTGGATTTCCACTGTTGCCAATACTGGTAGAATTTAATACTGTCGACTCATAAATCGTCATGATTCTAATATATCATATTCCATTATCAATTTCATCTTAACCTTTGTCCGAACATGCCATTGCAACGATTAATAAATAATAGGGCCTACATCCACATTGTTTTATATTTACGACCTTTTTGTGCAGGGCATCACCATCGTGGTGTTATTAATCTATCTGTAAATCGAACCTACAAAAGCTAAATTCGCTCATGATCACAACGCTGTTTCAAATACTTGATGCTATTTTAAATGCTTGAACACAATGAGGCAGTTTTCGGATGGAGATTTTCATGGTCAATAGTAGGCCTATATATGAATGATACTATATAGTGTATACACAATAGGATACTAGGTTGGTCTTGTATAGCTATTATGCTGCAGAATAAAGTATTGTGGAAGTTAAACAGGAACGAAATGAAGCATTCATGGCATTGTGTACGGCAAATTTGCAATTGTAAAGAAAAGAAGACAAAGCAGAAGAATACAGGATCAAACCTATAGGCCTACCATTGGACAAGAGGACAAAGAATGAGATTAGGTCTACACAAAGAGACCATAAAGCCAATGAATGGATGGGTAATAATACATAGTGGTTCTTATACAGGACACACTGAACCATTCTAAACCTTGTTGTTATTAGTGTATCATCATCATCATCATCATCATCATCATCATCATCATCATCATCATCATCATCATCATCATCATCATCATCATCATCATCATCGTCATTGCCGTCATCATTATCATCATCATCATCATCGTTATCATCATCATCATCGTCATCATCATCATCATCATCATCGTCGTCGTCGTCGTCATCATCAATATCATCGTCATCATCATCATCATCATCATCATCGTCGTCGTCGTCGTCGTCATCATCAATATCATCGTCATCATCATCGCCATCGTCGTCGTCGTCGTCATCATCATCATCATCATCATCATCATCATTAAATAATCAGCTCATTATGGGGTGAATTTTTATGCCGTCGTTCCTCTACTCGGTCATAGACTCATAGATGGCGCCACTCAACTGTCATTTGGTGATTTTCTAAGCTCAAGCGTACCTCTTCGTGACGAATTCGCCGCGTCAGAAAACCTTGTCACAACTATATTCAGCGTTTCTTCCAGCCCCCTCTCCCCACAACCCCAACCCCACCCCACTCCCTACCACGCCCGATCAGTTGCATCCTGTGAAATTGCGATTCGCAATATCCTACAGCCTGACCTGACAAATTGCTCGAGTTTCATTCGGCGTTTTCCGACGGGACGACGCAGCATTTCGGTCGGTAGATCCCAGGAGCGCGAAGGTAAGACGTAAGCCGACCGACCGACCGACCGACCGGGCGAGCGCTTTGCTCTTTATCTACCCGCCGCTCCCCCCACCCCCCAGATGGACGTCCGCCGCCGCCTCCGCTCCCGCCGATCAACTAAGCGGTGTTTAGTATTTCCACCGGTCACTCGATCGGGCGGCCGGGCGGCCGGGCGGGCGGGCGGGCGGGTGGGCCGGCGTGGGCTTTCGGGGGACTCTGTCGACCCGAGGTGTCCGCGCTTAAATGTAATATCGACTTAATAGACTGGGCGCCGTTTTTCTGATGGCTTCGTCGGTCAAACGCCTGCCTTTCGCGAGAAATAGTTTATTTCTATCGCGGTTCGATTTAAGCGTGGACGCGTGCTTTTTACTGTACGAACTGTACTCCGTCTGTCTGTCTGTCTGTCTGCCTGTCTGTCTGGCTGTCTGTCTGGCTGTCTGTCTAGCTGTCTGTCTGTCTGTCTGGCTGACTGGCTGTGTTTCGTGAGGTTCTAGACATCTTTTTCCGGGTGGAAATTCGAGAAGGAGCAAGAAATATTCTGCCAATCGCTTCGCCGGAAAAATGTGACAACACATTTTAACGAATAGAGTCAGTTGACCAATAAATAGCAAATATTTCTCCATGTGAACCCCTCCGATTTTTATTTTTTCCTTCGAGTCATTACACTGAATAACACTTCTGGAGCGCAGCTGTTGTATACAGTATTCAGGGCCATGTTAAGGCGGGGGCTGAAGCCCCAGGCCCACCATAAAAAATAGGCCCACCGTTTTTCAAGCGACGACTTTTTTGCTTGTCAGAGATTTTCAGTGAAGGCGGCGGGAAATTTTACAAGGGGCAATTTTCAAATTATGAAAGCGACGACTTTTTTCTTTTTTTACTTCTCAGCCCCCCCCCCCCACTCAGACCTTAATACGGCCCTGACAGTATTGCGACACATTGGACTCTTTATAAGTGATCTTTTTTGGCTCTACATGCTTTAATATAGGTAGAGCATGCTAACAATAACTTAGACACCAATTGCAATAATTAGCCTATTGAGTTATTAACGAGGTCATTGTATAAACAGGTTGTCACCGCGACGGAGCAATGATGGATGGACGGCGAAACCCAGCCGATATGTTTATTTATAAAAGGTGGCCGTCGAATGAAAGGATAAACGTCTCGCCGAAGAGCTGTTTCAATTTCGTGCGCCATATAAATCGAATTCGATTCATCGCCTCGTTGTCGCGTATCTCAATGAATGCAGAGGACGTCACTCGAGCCGTTGATCGGAAAGTGGCCTAGCTCCGACGGTCGCCGGTCGGCCGGCCGGCCGGCGGGGAGGGCGTCTCAGATGCAGGGCCAAACCGGGGGCTGGGGGGCGGAGGAGGACCGCGGTATATACGGGAGGCGGGGGGCGACGTGTGTATAGCGTGTCGTCAGGTCGCTCAAAAGACCTGTAGACGGATATAGGACGATGGAAAAGAGAAACGGAAAGATGAAGAGGAGGAGCAGGAGGAGGAGAAGCTGAGAAGAAGGAAGAGAAAGAGAGGCGGAAAGAGGAAGAGACGTAGAAAGAGGAAGAGAAGGAGAAGCAGAAAGAGGAAGAGGAGGAAGAGAAGCGGATAGAGGAAGACGAAGAGGAGGAGGAGGAGGATGTGGTAGAGAAGCGGAAAGAGGAACAGAAGTGGAAAGATGAAGACGAAGAGAAGAAGAAAGAGGAAGATAAGCGGAAGGACGAAGAGGAATAG
>CM030867.1:7210118-7242618 GCA_018105865.1 Metaphire vulgaris | reverse complement strand
GTGTTGTGGTGTGTTAATCATGCAGAGATGATCGCCTGCATATCGTATTATGCAGTTCTTGCTACGATATTAATTATTTTTTATATCAATAACAGCCAAGACAGGGGTCGCTTTTTTAAAATCATGGGGGACTGCTCCCATCCCAAAAGTTTCGACCTCCACAGGCTTGTCCATGGGACAAATTTTTCTGTCCCATTCCTATCCCATGCCAATTTATGCCTGTCCCATCCCATCCCATCCCATCCAATCCCATCGTCCCATGGTATTCTAATTATAATATTGATATGAAATATTAATCATGTGTAATACAGTTCAAATGAAATTATGAATTATGAAATTTATGAAAGTTTAGGTTTAATGTCTACTAAATAGGACTACGTGTACAAAGAGACATGTAAAACGACAGAATTTATTAACTCTATCAACTTTTATGTCCAACCACAAAATATATAAGCAAATATTATAGATATATGAAGAAAAAAAGGGTAAAAAGGTTTAAAAAATTAAGAGTAGCCTTGGCCCATGAGTCCCATGGGATGGGATGGGACGGAACAGTGCTGTCCCATCTCATCCCATCCCATCGGACGAATCCCATCGGACAAGCTTCGACCTCCATTTAGGGATCGATAAACTATAGCATCTACAGACAGTTTGACCAAACAAGCCTGGGAGTCCAACCTATATGGGGCCACTTCAGCCGAGGATCAAAACTGACTTATCCTTTCCGCGTGGATAACATATTTCCAGAACGCTAAAGTATAGCATTAAATTTTCCAAAATATATTCTATTTTAGATTTTGTTGCTCAAATCTTTCAGAGCAGGGATATTTTTACACACCCCTAACACCTCCCCAATACCCCTCCCCAATTTGAAGTCGACACCCCCAAAATTTGGTAAAGTGACAATGGTACGCATACAAAATGCATATTAATTAGCCGTGAACACCCTCCAAATGGAGAAGGACACCCCAACTTTTGTCCTCGGATGACCTTTTTTGCTCGTCAGACTTTTTCGGTAGAGACTTTCAAACTCCGACACCCCTCCCCAGATTTTCCCGACACCCCCGAAATTTACAATCCTAGAAATAACTTTGTTTCAGAGTCTTTAGGTCCATTGTTTAATCTAGACTCCTGGACTCCGGGGGAAACTGACAAAGCTGGGGGAATTCTGCTAGGGGCCGCTGTTAGTCCATGTAGTATTCCAAAATTTCCGGGGGCGGGGAATTTGAAATTTTCGGGGGAAAAGAGCAATTCCCCCCGGAAACGGCCTAGATTAAACACTGTTTAGGCCTACCTCGTAGAAAGCTGTTTTAATTCGTGATCAGCCATCTCTATCTGGTATGATGGATTGCTTATAGCGTCTCTCCAGATAATTCTGAAATTCTCTGATACGTCCAGATAGGCTAGACGCTTCTTATCTGTCGATGGAAAAACCTCTGAATAATTCCGTCTCACATCTTTGCTTCTGAATATCTATAGAGCTGCTTGACCTTACCGCACCCGATGCGATTGTACCTCGTTTCTCGTTTTTCCTCTAACCGCCTCGCTGTCACTTTGCATTAGGTTCCGATAGCGACTGAGAAAAAACAGCAAATAGTTCCGATTATATCTGGTTGGTACTTTGTGTAAGGGAGGGTAAAGAATGTCGTTGGACGATTTGATTCATTCCTTCTAAATACTGGTTTTTCGTCGGAGCACTTTTCACACGAACAGAAGTCTTCGATTTATATTATAATCGACGCTGTGTGTGTTCGACGGTAGTGGCGTAGCCAGGATTTTCCGAAGGGGAGGGGGCTACGACCAAACCAACCATTCCCCGACTTCGAAAATCCTGCAAGCAAAAAAACGGTCGTCACCTACTATTTTGCTTGGTTAAGTCAGTTATAATATAGCTATATGAGCGCGCGGACAATCTATAAGCAACTATATTCATATTTTAAATTTTTGACTTTTTTTTTTCCTTGTTTGCTACCTTAAACCCGATTTTTGTGTCCCTCCACTCACAGAATAATAATACGCCATAACAAGTTTTGGTCGGCCAACCAAGGGGGCAGGGTTATTTCTAGGATTGTGAATTTGGGGATGTCGGGAAATCTGGGATGTGGTTATTTCTGGGATTGTAGGATTGTGAATCTGAGGGGGGGTGTCGGGGAAATCTGGGGTTGTTGGAATTTAGAAGTTTCTACCGAAGAAGGCTGACAAGCAAAAAAGGTCCTCCGAGAATAAAAATTGGGGGTGTACTTCTCCATTTGGGGGTGGGGTGTTCAGGGCTAATTAGTATGCATTTTGTACGCATACCATTGTCGCATTACCATTTTTTTGGAGGGGAGGCGTCGACCTCAAATTATTATTTTTTTTATTAGTTTATTTTTAGTAGTAGTAGTAGTAGTAGTAATAGTAGTAGTAGTAGTAGTAGTAGTAGTAGTAGTAGTAGTAGTAGTAGTAGTAGTAGTAGTAGTAAGACACTTTATATAGCGCCATTGAAACGAAGGTATAATCCATACAACGAGACGGACAACTGCGACTGACTTCAGATCATCGCTTGAACTTATTGACTCCGGTGATTAGGAACATCAGCGACAATTATTGGTCCTCTGCTAAATGTAATTTTGCGGATGAAATTGACCGCACACACCTGAAAACGTCGTTGAACCGAATACCTCGAGGGCGACCAAAGTCATTCCTGGCGACGCTGCACCAGGTGAAATCAAGGAAGCCGTGTAACAGGGATAATTGCCTTGCTAGTCCTCTTCCGAAGTGTTTGATATGCTCGGGGCTGACTGGATGGATGGATGGATGCGGATTATCTATCCATTGATTGTCCACGAGTCCACGACCAGTGCCGATTTAAGAAGTTTGGGGCCCTAGGAATTTTTAAAAAGTAACGATGACATTTTTGCTCATTCTGTTTTAGGAGAAAATTAATAAAAAATCAAGCAAAATAAAGCGGTGATGAACTTTTTGCAAATTTTTTTCACCGCCCGTGAGGCCTCTCATATCGCTGGACTCTTAAGCACGTGCCTACCATGCCTATGCCCTAAAACGGCCCTGATCTCGAACCCCTTCACTGGAGTAAACAGTTTTGGTTTGACCTGACATTGCAAACGGAAAAATCTAACATTGAAGGTCTTACTTGGCCGGGTGGAAAAGATGATCCCCCGGAGGAACCTTCCTGTTTTGGAAAAGATTGTAAAAGTGAAGTATTATTATTATTATTATTCACTATTATTATTATTATTATTATTATTATTATTATTATTATTATTATTATTATTATTATTATTATCATCATCATCATCATCATCACAATCTAGTCTAATCTTAAACTTCCATAGCGCCACTTCATAATGCACAGGAGCATCAGCCGATGGCAGGCCAAATCAAAATAACTGAAATCCAGGTCAAATCCAGGGTATCCGGCCGGACAAACGGGTGACATTCTATAGTGGATAAGCCATGTCCATATAATAACGCTTCTACTGCTGGTGCTGCTTCTGCTGCTGCTGCTGTTGCTACTACTACTACTACTACTACTACTACTACTACTACTACTACTACTACTACTACTACTACTACTACTACTACTACTACTACTCGTATTTTACGGTATGGAGCGGTAACTACCTATCGTAGAACGTAGTTTAAGTTTCATATTATTTCTTTCTGAATAAATAGTTAAATACGTATTTATACAGACTACAGTGTACAGTGCTCGGCTTCTTAAATTCTTATTAATCTAATAATGTCGTATTGCTACATGTAACATTTTATGTCCTGGCACTGGTATAGGATAATTTAAACGATTGAAAGCGACTGGGCACTGGCGTTCTAGTAGTCATTAGGGACCTGGCCCCCCATGACTGGGCACTGGCGTTCTAGTAGTCATTAGGGACCTGGCCCCCCCATGGGGCCCCAAAAGTTTGACTGCCTATGGGCCTCCACGGTACTTAATCCGGCACTGAGGTCATTTCAGATTTGAACAACAGGTACATCGCCAACAATTTGGACTGACTCACCTCAACAGTTTCCACCTCTAACAGCAGAAAACCCAATTATTGCCATGCATCTGCATATGCAAGTCTGCATATGCGGAAAATTCGGGGGTAACAGGGGTAAGAGGGGCCTACCCAAAAATATTCTTTATGCATTTGCAGCTACAGCTTGAAAAGGAAAACATATCATTATTCTGCGGAGACCCAGCACAGGGTAGCCCAAGCCCTGCATGTTGTTACACCCGCTTAACCCCCAACAAACAGGACATTGTAATAAATACACAGATGGCAGGCAATCTCTGCACTGAGTAGAAGCTGAAGGAAGGCAATTTGAACCAATGTGTTTTCCCATCGGGTACTGCGGTACTTGTACGAAGTACTATTGCGCTAAGTGTACCGATGTACTGATGCTACGGGCATCCTTAGTTCGCAGACGTAAAAATGTTTGGGGAACTGCAGACTTAGTTAGACTGTCCCAAGGTATAAAGCCCTTCACGCCGCGTCTAATAACCGTAGTAATTGGGAAAACACCGCAACGTCAAAGCACTAGGCGCATATAACATACGTAGGCCTATATGCGTTTCTGAATACCTTTCTCTGTCCGTGCGAATGTCCGCGTGCGTGCGTCTGACAAATGTTTGATTGTTTGCACTGTCGAGAAGGCGTTCTGCAATTATCGACACTCGGCTGGCAATACGACGTGTAGGTCTCAGGTCTCAAAAGGACGGTGGGGGAGAGCGGGCGAAGATGGTCAACGGCGACAAACGATGAAGATTGAAAAGGACCGGTCGGTCAGAATCGAAAGGGAAGCGAGCGAAAAGGCGCGCGAGGAAAAACAGGTCGTCATAATCACCGAAGCGCTCGGACAGCGGACAGACGCGGTCTCGGTCTGGAGGTGCCAACATAAGCGACTGCGTTAAAGCTGTTTCGTCTGTTAATATAGGAAACTGCGAAATCGAATTTAACCAAACACCGGTGCATAGTCGTTTACAATTGCAGGAGGACTTCGTTATAAAAATAGATGCACTATAGCTTCTCCTTGGGATGTTGCTTTCTCAAAGATCGTAGTATAGCATAGGACGCTTAAACAAGATGGAAAGTATTTCATTTCCATCCACTGACAAATAGCAACATGATTTATAGGTGTATCTATTCTTCTTCTTCTTCTTTTTCTTCTTCTTCTTCTTCCTCCTCCTCCTCCTCCTCCTCCTCCTCCCTCCTCCTCTTCTCCGCCCACTGCATTAGGAATGATGGCCGAACCAGTAACGTTGTTGCTGAGGTATAGAAAGGTATCGCCGAATATCCCTGATCCGCCGGAGATGGTAGTAACATGCTCGAGAGATGTTGATGTGTCTGTTGAGCGATAACGTTTCGTCGAACAGTACTCCCAACAACAGCCGCAAGAGAAGGGGGAGAGAGAGGGGAGGATTTGATAGAAACATTGAAAAAATAATGACTGGGAAAGTAGATGTGCCATACGATCGATTCTTTACACATTGGCACACTATAGCAGCACAAGAGGCCACAAATGCAAATTGTTTAAGCAGAGGGCGGGTCCATGAAAGAAACATTTTTTTAGTGCAAGGGTTGTGGACAATGGAACAGTTTGGACGAGGTGGGAGTGACAGTTGAAACAGTAAACGGATTCAAAGGCTATCTCGGAGAACTAGGTTATTGAATGCGGAGAGTTACTGCATTGGTTTTCACACAGGCTTACTTAGCCTCCTAAACCACTTAAAATCACATTATTATTATTATTATTATTATTATTATTATTATTATTATTATTATTATTATTATTATTATTATTATTATTATTATTACTTCTGTTGACGGGACTAGCCATCATTTAGAAGCGGTGCGTGACTGATCAGGTACGCCTTCGTTGCATCAAACTTTGTCATGCACGACACTATTTGCGACGATGCCATGTCGTCACTCTCTTGAAATTCTGACGAGGTCTGTCTGTCACTTCTCTGTCATGTCATCATTGCTTTTTCTCGCTTTTATGATGCAGTAGAACTTAGTTATAATGGACTTGGTTACAACGCATCCTCGGTTATAAAGAATGGCAGTGTACGGTCCCATGTTATGTGAATGGTATTTGATACAACGTGCCTCGGATAGAACGTACTCAATTTTACAGACCTGCTAAGTACGTTATAACGAAGTTTCACTGTATTCGGAAGATGTATTCGAAAACCGAAGTCAATGTGAAAGGCACATTTATTGGCCTTCGCCATAGAAAATCCTCCTATTTTAATTTTTTAAAGGTCTTGGGAAAGGGGGAGTCAAAGGCCCAGAGCTCGGGCACAGCGCCAGAATTGTCGTGGCGTTGAACCATTGTTCAAAACGAGTCTATTAGGTGACATAATAATTGCCTGCGGCTTAAGCAATGCATTCGTAAAACAACGCACATGTATATACATGGCAGTGCACTTACGTGTTCGTCTGCCTTTCTGCCTTAGTAATAAGACAATTATATATATATATATATATATATATATATATATAGATGTATGTGTGTATATATACACATACATATATATACACTTTTGTATATATATATTATATATACATATATATATTATATATATACACATACATATATATATATACACTGTTTTGGCGTGTTTGCGTGTGTCTGTTGGTTTAGGCTTCTGCCAGACTGTACATGTCACGCAAGACATAATGCTGACACATGGTATCATGCCAAATCACAGTTTTGGCAAGTGACAGTTCAGTACCTGCACTAATGGCTGCTAGGCTCATGTTCAAGGTTATGCGTTTGACTCTTGACCTTTCGAAGGGTAAAGAGTCACCTTTCCCATTTGCGCAGCTATTTGCCGTTGCCACTGGATCAGTGTTTTATACGGCCTGTTAGGAGGAGAGATTTCCCCCCCAAAATCTCAAAATTCCCCCTATATCACAGCACTTACACAAAGTTTGCATTGAACTGTGTCTTTTCTCCTCCAACCAAGTCGATTTTCCCCCCGAAAGCCTCAATTTCCCCTCAAAGGCCTGGAGTCTGGATAAAACACTGCACTGGCTGGTGAGTCAGAAGAGACCAAACAGAAGTTGGGATCTGATAGAGAACAGTATGAACGAAAGTGGTTTTCAACACAAAGAAAATCCTACCTCAGTTCATACTAAAATCCAGTTATTATTAGAATATTATTTGGAAAATTTCGAAAGTTTTCGCGAATTCCACTCCGTTCCATTTTCGACTTCAACATTTAGGTCTAATATTTGCTGCGTAAAACCGCGTAACGAGAATTTTGGACACTAGAATTACTAAGCATTTAGTACGAGAAATCAGGATTTTAAAGATTTTAAGAAATTTTCTGAAAAATAATAAATTCTGAAAAGTTAATAATTTCCTGCTATATCTCGAAGTTCCGGAGTATAAAAAAATAATTTTGTTGAAACTTTGTAAAAGTTTCGCACTCTTTTAACAAAATCCACACTGGAACGGACGAGAAGAAACTATTGTTATTGGCGCTAGATAAATTGTCATGAACAATAACAATAACAATATTGTAATGCAGGATTTGTATAGCGCCTCTTATATTTCCACTCAGAAGCGGGTTATTAGAACCCGAGCTTAAACACAAGGTTCAAACCGCAAAACCTTAATGCAATAGAACTTCATTATAACGGACTCGGTTACAGCGTGAATTCGGTTATTTAGGGCCCTGTGTGGCGCGTTGCCGTATTAGATGGTATTGAAAATGACGTACCGCGGATATAACTTTGTAACGTAACGCGGATATAGCTTTGTAACTTTGTAATGTGTTCAGGCAGTTCGTTTGAACGAGGTACCACATTAATCAGTACGTTGATAGTAGTAGTAGTAGTAGTAGTAGTAGTAGTAGTAATAATAATAATAATAATAATAATAATAATAATAATAATAATAATAATAATAATAATAATAATAATAACGTACTACATTCTGCAGATCCGCTTAGTACGCTATAACGAAGTCCCACTGTACTCTCCATTGCTGCTGGGCAGAGAAACCCCGGGACAAACAAACGCATGATTAGTTAAACGTTGAGGCCGTCTTCTTCTAGGTCTGGGAAAACTGCGAGATATCAGACGATATTTTCCGTGAAGCCCGTAATCATGTAATCCCGGTCATTAATTTCGGCGCCGGCGACGTAATTTCGGCGTCAGTTTGTCAAACGTCTTGGCTCCAGAGGCGATGCGCCGACGGACGCCGCCGTCGCCGTCGCCGCCGCCGACGACGAAGCGTTGATTAGCCGTTGGCATCCGGTGTCGCCGAGGACAGGTGCGACCGTGCTGCGGCTTGACACGCGCGGGCGGGCGGGCGGGCGGGCGGGCGGCTGGGCGATGCGGCGAACGAAGGAACGAACGGCGCCTGTCTGCCTTCGTCACTGGGGCTGCTGAGTCAGAAGTAGAGAGGAGAGAGAGAGAGAGAGAGAAAGAGAGAGACAGAGACAGAGACAGAGACAGAGACAGAGAGAGACAGAGAGACAGAGATAGACAGAGAGAGACAGAGAGACAGAGAGACAGATAGACAGAGAGACAGAGAGAGAGAGACAGACAGAGAGAGAGAGGAGAGAGAGACACGGGGCAGGGTTATTTCTAGGATTATCAATTTTCAGGGGTGTCCGTAAATTCTGGGGTCCCGTCCAAAAAAGTCTGACAAGCAATAAAGGGTCATCCCATAGCTGAGGTTGGGCGGTGTTCAGGGGGGTGTCGGTCTCAACTGGGGGGTGTTGGGGAGTGATAGGGGTGTCAAATATCCCTGCACAGGGGACACATTTTTATCCCACCCCGCACCCAAATATTTTCCCCGTCCCCACGCCATCCCTTCGTTGCTTCTCCACGGCCCCGCCTCATTCCCACAGCATTTGTTTAGCCATTAGCTATTGTTTAGTAATTAGCATATCGTCCAGAGCTCTGCTTCGCTTTCTCGCTGACTGATTCCCGTAATGACACGGTCTTTTGCTGATGAATTTGAGGTACCATCTACATTATTAGAAATGGAAATTAGAGAATTAGTTATTAATACCTCTAGAGTTTTAGAAATGGTGCTATAAAATTGCATTATTATTATTATTATTATTATTATTATTATTATTATTATTATTATTATTATTAAATTATTATTATTATTATCATCATCATCATCATCATCATCATCATCATCATCATCATCATCATCATCATTATTATTATTATTATTATTATTATTATTTGTCCCTCGACACCCCATTTCTGCGTCAGTCTTTTTCGTCACCTCATCGTGCCAGTAGTAATCCGTTAGAATACGTTAATAAAACAATTATAGTGATATACTACTATGTTTATGCTTCTAAATAATTATAACATCATGTTTTTGACTGTTAATTGTTACCTCGATCAGATAGATGTCTATTTTAGCCACGATGCTGTTGATAGGCCTACTGTTCTAGCTCTACAATTTGTTAAATGAGTTGTAGAACGAAAGAGGTTAAACCAAAGGGAGTTTAAATATGCAAACAATTGTAGCCGCGTGCCACAATCGAAACATACGAAAAGAAAAATATAAAAGCTTATTTTTTAGCTTTTCAACTTTATAAAAAGAAAACCTAAAACATCTAAAATTTTACTTCTAAATAAAAGTTGTAGGTATTTTATTTTAAAAGTTTAAAAGACCAAGGTTTTTATAGCAACATTTCCAGGCACGCAGGGCTACACCGCGGACGCTGCAAGTAATATAGGGTGGCGCAAAAAACCGGAGTAGTCACGTTTAGGTTTGCATTTAATATATTCCGGTTTTTTGCGCCACCCTGTTGTGACATAGCAAAAAAAGTAAAGTCCTTCCCGAGCACTCAAGGCTAACCTCAAGGCTCATAGGGCGGCGCTGATCTCCGTTACCAAGGCCCTCAGCCAGGCGACTGGTGCAAGGTTACATGATACGGGGCCAGTGTTCTCATGCAACGCGCCTGTTTACTTCGCGGATTAATCCGCTACTAATTTGCCATCGCCAGATGGCGAAAGAAGGCTGAGTCGACCTTAGGGCTCCCGCGGGAGTTGAACCCGCGACCTTCTCCTCCATTGTCCAACGTTGTTACCACTCTACTAACTTCCCGAGTGACATGCTGGAGTTTTAATGGCGAAGCAGCAAAATCCAATCTGCATTATCGGTCTTTGCAGATATTGTAGGCTTAGTAGGCTATCTTCTAAACAACGAACAACAATAATATTCTTTATTTCGTGACAAGCACAGCATCAAATAGAACAAAAACACTTTAATAAACTAATAAAACACACACTTTACACAGCTTTACACAACAAATGCTTTGCTCGGTTTCAATTTCTTGGTTAGAGCATCTGCACCAACAACGGACAGAGAAAGGTAATTCCGGACTGTCCGCACTACACTCACAGCAGGAAATCTGCTCTGCTTTTGAGGCTGACTGAAATTGCTGCACTTCATCTGCACTGATTTGAATTAAATCAGCGTGAGAGACAGCATCCCATAGTGCAGTGATAATTGGATTTCCACTAAAAGCAGTGATCAGTTGTTTAGAATTCGAATGTGTCGACTTGATTTGTACGGTTGTTACTCGAGGAATAGCAAGAACATCTGGAGAAGAAAGGGATACATTTTTAATTTAGAGAGAATGACGAAGATTGCTGTTAAAGTGTAAGACTTATCGTCGAGTTAGAACCTAATTCAACGCCTGATGGCTGATTTAATACATTCCTATCCATCAATTTTAGTTGATCCAGTGCTGTCATGTTGTCATGGTTGAAGTTTAATAATAATAATAATAATAATAATAATAATATGAATATGAATAATAATATGAATATGAATATGAATATATGTGACACTCCAGAGACCAGAGATTTGACGCAGTCGTCTTCCAGAACTTTCACAACATAATGATGATGATGATGATGATGATATAATAATAATAATAATAATAATAATAATAATAATAATAATAATAATAATAATAATAATAATAGCCAAAACTAATAACAATAATAATATTAGGCCTATTATTAAATTAATAATAATATTACTACTATTTACTGTTGCAACTACACCTGACTGCTGATAATATTAATAATAATAAATAATAATACTGATGATACATAATAATAATAATAATAATAATAATAATAATAATAATAATAATAATAATAATAATAATAATAATAATAATAATAATAATAATAATAATAATAATAATAATAATAATAGGTTTCCAGTGGTTGAGTAGGCGCTGCCCTGTTTGAGAACCATTATGTTCCACCCATCCATTCATTCACATTATGGTCTAACTGTGTAATCTCATTCTTTGTCCTCCTGTCCTCGTCCTCTAGTGGTTTTGTTCATGCAGTCTCCTTTGTGACTTTGTCTTCTTCAACAAAAGAGCATGGTGTAACTTGGTCTTTTTGTATTGGCTTAATGCGAAATTTTTCGGTGTCTATTGTCAACTATACCAAATATATTGCGATGCAAGAGAGAATTGGCATATCCGCGGATTGTAGGCCCTACGGGGGTCTGGGCCTCCAATCTGGCTGTCGAGAAATTTTTCGGTGGGGCGAAGGGGTAGTACAATTGCAACAAAATCAATATATGGGCGCTATATAATTTGCCAGGAAGTCCTTTATTATCGTTTTATTTTCTTGTAGGCGTTTTCACTCAAAAATGTCGGAGATTAGCGTCGGTGCCTCCCTGTTCCGAGACCCTGGCTACCGTTAGAGAACATTTATATAGCGCTTCGTATCTAGAATAAGGAGGTTTGTGCTTGAGGCAAGAGCATGCCAATGACCGGACATTCGTCAAGACTAGATCGAGTCAAGCGGTTTGTCGCTGTAACTGGTATCGTGATAGCGAGACTATGTTGTATTTTAAAATACTAGATCCTCAGTTGCTGAAAGTTAAGCCAACACCGATGAGCAAGATGAGCAGCACATTAATTTTTGCATGTTAAGCTCAGATTTTTCTAATTCATTAACAGAAGCCGTTGTCCGCGAAATCTGCATTTCGCCATTGAAAGTTCATCCATGGGCGTCGGCAAAACTGCAACATCTTATTTTAGGCATACATGAAAGCACTACCAGGATCAACAGCGGATTAACATTTTAGGTCTGGTACACATATTTCCACGGAGGCCCACCGGATAAAAATTCTGTGAACCAATATTCTACATAGTGTCGATGATACTTTAGATTTTTTCAAAATCTCGGAAAACTCTGGGAAAAGATATTGATTTTACAGATCAAGTGTGAAAAAGTGGCGATGACCTTTTTTGCTTGTTAAGCTTTTCAGAACGTTGCGTGACAAATATGGTTGCATGTAGCCTACACGAATTTTTGATTTTCATTTGTTTTAAACGAAAGTTTATATTCCGAAAATAAAGTTATTTAAAGAAAAAAATAATAATATTTTAAAATCATTAAAAATATTGTTAATTGAAAAGGTGGGTCCCTAAATTTTAATTTTGCAGGTGGGCCCGGTACCGATGTACCATTTTGTACCGTGGTAAATCCGCCACTGCCGCGATCTATTGGAATCATTATTAATTGTTTAGTTTGAAATATAAATGTTAAAATCTTTGACAAATTAAATGTTTAACTTAGTACTATATTGTTATTAATATTAAATATTAATTTAATAATAATAATATTTTGTATTTTTTGTAAATTTATAATTTAAAGGGGGTGCAGGTGCGCCACCTTGCGCCCCTCCCGACGTCCATTATTGCATCAGTTCCTCCTAACAGTGCTTTTTGGTATAAATATTTTCCGGTACTCAGTAATAAGTAGCCTAACATCGCCAACTTCGGACCTTCATTGACATGCCAACGTTGTTAAAGCGCTTTTGTTTTGGTATTTAACTATGCTACAGCGCTATATAAATTGTCCTGGAATAATAATAATAATAATAATAATAATAATAATAATAATAATAATAATAATAACCAATAAGAATAAGAATCCTCCATAATAATAATAATAATAATAAAACCACCTGCAATAATAAAACAGTAATAATAATAATAAGCTGCTCCAAGCAATGCTCCAAAGAAGAAAGAACAGAAGAAGAAGAAGAAGAAGAAGGAAGAATAATATGTAAAAGATCTCCAGATAAAATTCTATAATAATAATAATTTTTAATAATAATAATAATAATATTAAATAATAATAATAATAATAATAATAAATAATAATAATAATAATAATAATAATAATAATAAGTATCATAAAATTCTATGTAGAAGCCACATTTTGTTCATATACAAAACTAATACGCAACAAAAACAAAACTAAAATGGAGAAACAGAACAAGGTACAGTTGGTGCGATAAAAATGTAAACTAGTTTTAAGGTTTTCCGGTACGCCGTATCCGCTCGTACCGTCACAAATAGGCGTTGCTCGTAAATGTCACAACGTCCGAATCTTTTTATCTGAAACAAGTGCTATCTGGAACAAGTGTTAATCGTTATAAATTTACTAGAAAGACGTCGGCACTACATTGAAAGGGTTATGGAAAGTACTTGGTATTTAAAAGAGAGACAGCATTGTCCCAGGTTGAACAGTCTACGTGCGTATAAGCTGAAGAGCAGTAGCATTGTATAGATTTGACTGTACATAGCGTTTTGCGAACTGATAAACTGATAAACTATGTAATTAATCGTTTCCTTCCGTGCGTGTTTTATGCGTCCTATTCAACGTTCAAAGTCCTGGACCAGTAGTTCCTCAAACGCAGGCAGAAAACTGGCAGCGAAGTAGTAGAAGCGGCACCCACCACGTTTTCCGGCGTGGAGTGCGGAGTGCGGAGTGCGGATGATGCACCACATGCAGAATAAGTGCAATAACAACTGCACGACGCTGTAACCGAAAAAAGTGCCATTCGCGTCCGTCGGTCGGTCGCAAGTCAGACAGCAGCGTTAACAGCGATTCACACACGCCACGCACAAGAGAAAGACACGTCCGATGACCACACGGGAACGGGGCGCGTTGCCTTCCCCCCCCCCGCCCACCCCCACCCCACCCGAAATGAAAACGAGCGACGAGTCGGGGGCCGGGGGCCGGGGGCCGGGGGGGGGGCAAGCAAGAGACGGAAAAAGCGGCGGGTCGATGGCGCCACGTCTGACCGGTCTGACAATGGCGGCGGCGCCGACCTGTCACCGCCAATGCCTGACTCGTTCGACCGACGACGAGCACAGCGCCTATATACGATCGACGCTCGTTTCGGCAATTGTCGGTCGTCGTCGTCGTCGGCTTGAAATATGTTTCACATCGCTGCTGCTGCTGCTGCTGCTGCCGATGCTGCTGCCGCTGCTGCAGGTATAATAATTGAATGATTGGCGCTCATGCAGGAGCTGCCGGTCGGTGGTCGTTGGCTTTATAAACAAGTTCTTCAGTGTCTTTGTAACTTCTCCCTTATTCTATTCTTTGATCTTTCTCTCTTCTATCTTCTTTTTCTTTAATGCCAATAATAA
Source organism: Metaphire vulgaris (assembly GCA_018105865.1). Taxonomy (NCBI): domain Eukaryota; kingdom Metazoa; phylum Annelida; class Clitellata; order Crassiclitellata; family Megascolecidae; genus Metaphire; species Metaphire vulgaris. The sequence continues at coordinate 7,228,148 of CM030867.1, read as the reverse complement.
TAATAATAATAATAATAATAATAATAATAATAATAATAATAATAATAAAATAATAATAAAATAATAATAATATAATAATAATAATAATAATAATAATAATAATAATAATAATAATAATAATAATAATAATAATAATAATAATAGAAAAGTGACAGACCTTATCGAAATTTCAAGAGAGTGACAGCATGGCAGCGTCACAAATAGCGTTGTGCATGACAAAGCTTGACGCAAGTAAGTAAAAATCTCGTAAATTTATATAGCGCTTTGGTAAGTAGTACATTGGTAGCTGCCTATTCTCATGCGCTTAATCTTTCTTGAAATAGATATGGGCTAGCTGGTTTGTCGGCCGGGCAAAGGTCAGTGTATCCATGAGGCGGCGAGTTGGGCTGTTATAGCTACGGAGCAAAGATGATCCAAGCCTCAAGATTTTAATCTAATATTACCCTACATCACACGGCTGGATCCCGTCGGATATAGCTCACAACGTCCCACCTGCCTCATAGACGGATCTGGAAAAGCGACGAGGAAACGATTAAACCTTCTAATTTCCACTCAGGTCCTCTTCAGTGGCGTAGCCAGTATTCCCGGATAAGGAACACTTCGACATTTTTCGATCCAAAATTCTTGAAGAAGTAAAGAAAGTCTGTGCTTTCTTCTCCATCGAATGCTACTCCCACCCAGGGCGCGATTTGCGGGGAGAATCTTGCCCCACTGCCCAACTGCATCCCCCCTACTGCTACATCCCCACCACTACATCCCCCACTGCTACAGTTTCCAACAACTACATCCTCCAAGCACGACGTATTCCCTCCCCCCCCACTGCTCCAGGTCACAAATCGCACCCTGCTCCCACCCCTCCACTACTCATCGATTTTGACGAATCTCACGACCGGTCCCGGTCCAAATGGGGGCCGGGTTCCGCCCCTGCCATCGTTGCTACGCCAATACTACTCTATACTTTCCCTAAATCTGCTCGAGCATTCTTTTCTGGAATTTCTTCTTTCGTTTTATTTTTCTTTTCACTAGGCGTTTCTCGTCGATTTGCGTGTATTTTATCTTCAATTTTGCGTTTGTTTTGCTTCCATCTTCGTCGACTTTGTTCCTCTTCTTTTGCGTCTCTTTCCCCGCCCCCTCTCCATCTCTCATACACGTTTCTGCATACGAAGTTTTCCCAAACACTGACTTCGATCTCCTGTGCATTCCCCTCCTCCTCCCCACTCCACATGAAACTCACTGCATTGGACTCGCGCAGAGTTTCTAGTAACGGACGGCCGGCTTATGTTTCGGAATTAAGTCTTTCGTATAGCGGTTGTGGGGCTTTTGAAGAGATAGCGGACGCGGCAAAAACACACCGCGATTAAGGCAACATGATCTTCGCTTAAGAAGACCGGATTTGATAAACGACGGCTTCATCTGACCCCGACAGATAGTCTAGACAATAATCGTAGGCGAGAAGATCAACAACTATATGCTGCGTCAAAATTTGATACTACAATATTTTAAACAGTTACAGTAGTTGCAACTAAGATGCTAAAACTTAGTATATACATGCAATACTACTGCTACTGCTGCTGCTACTGCTACTGCTACTGCTGCTGCTGCTGCTACTACTACTACTACTACTACTACTACTACTACTACTACTACTACTACTACTACTACTACTACTACTATTGAGCTGCGAAGATAAAACGCAGGTCTAGAGAAAGTAATGGCAATCTGCTCTAGATTAATGGCGTAAACCACCTGCGTCACGACTAGCTCCCGGGATCGTCACCCATCCAAGTACTAACCGCGCTCGACGTTGCTCGACTTCGGTGTTCTGACGGGAACCGGTCGCACGACGCCAAATAGGCAGGGCTGTGTAATACATTACAATCTCTTGAACCATGACTTATTTTCTGACCCAACCCAACCCACCATAAACATGGGAATGTCTGACCCAACCCAACCCAAACCATGGGGGGGACCCAAGAACCCACCCCATGTCCATGTCTGAGCTGGTTTCGACGTGAAGCGTGTGCCCAGTGAAATCTAACGGCTCTGATGACGGAACAAAGAACGCGTCGACTTCGGCTGCCAACATTCGCACGCAAAGCGACTTCATTCGTCGAAGAGGTCGACTTGGGTGACGAACTTTGCACGCTTTCATTCATTATCGAGACGACAAGACTCAATGCTGTGGATCTAGAAGCTGCGATGGGAAAGGAAATTTATTAACGATTGGTGCTCGTAACAGCACAATGAATTCAACTGTCTTTGAGACGGTACGCTGTGACTTTTCAGACGCACTGTCGACATGCAGACATTAATTTTACACCCCTAAAACCCCTCCTCAATTTGAGACCGACACCCCAACATCCCCTCCTAATCTGTGCCACGGATGATCTTTTTTGCTTGTCAGACTTTTTCCAGCAGGGACCAACCCCCCGCCAGAATATACCGACACCCCCCACCCGAAGTCGATAATCCTAGAAATAAACCCTGCATGCAGACAAGATGTGACATTCACTGGAGTCACCATGTCACGCGCATTTCTGAAAGATTTCGATATGCTCCATTCAAATGCGACAATGAAGACGTTCAATTGGTTTCCGTTTTCAATGACATTGAAGAGTTTTCGCATTAATACAGTGCGCGAAATCAAAGCCATTATATATATATATATCGATCGATAGTCTGTTATAAGTGATAGAAATTCTGTTAAATTCTAAAACGCATAGAGCAATCCAAACTCCAGCTGCGCCAGATCAGAGGATCACGCAGAATCAGAAAACAACGGTCTGTGCATGGCTATGGCTGACCAATAGAAAAAAGTGGGAAGATTAACATCGAAGAATCGACGTTACATTAGATAGAGCAGGCAACGGGAAAAGAAGATCGTAACACATTGAGTTCACATGGCAGCCAATCAGTGGCGGCTCCACAGGGGGACCCGTGCCCCCCTATTGAGTTCCTGGTCCCCAGTGGCCTCCTGTTGGGATCCTATACTTAATACTACATACCTAGCAACAAATGTTTGGTCCCCATGATTAGAAGTTGCCACCCCAACGCCCCCCCACTTGCCAAATCCTGGAGCCGCCACTGCAGCCAATCTTCAGAGCGAAGACGGTTGAGAAAAGACAGTGGTTCGCGTTTTAATGTAATAATAATTTAATAATAATAATAATAATAATAATAATAATAATAATAATAATAATAATAATAATAAAAGATATTTTTTAAGTGGTTTAGGAAAACTAATCAAGAATGTGCTGAAAACCAATGATGTAACCATCCGCATTTAATAACCTAGTTTTCCGAGATAGCCTTTGAATCCGTAAAAATCCGTAATGATTGTAATAGTATATTTTTGTATAAAAATGGTTAACGTTGTCCACGCCCACCCTCGAACGAGCGTAGGGTTTCCGGCGCTGATCTCCGTGTGACTAGGACTAAACCGTGCAACGACGAACAATTGTTACTACGCAACATTATCGCCCACCAACGTATCGCGAGTTTGCCATTGCTTCCTCTAGACCAATCAGAACGTTTTACTTTCGCAGCTTAACGCTGTTACCGGATTATCGACGCCTAAGAATTTATATAACCCTATTAATATATATATATATATATGCATTTTATATTTAGGGCTAAGTAAGCCTGCCAATGATATATTCAATAACCTTTATCAGACGTCGTATGAACTGTAAAGATTGTAATGACTTTGGCCTTAGGGTTCCATGGACTTTTCCGGCGCTGATAGAAATTGACATTCAGCAACTAACGAACTAGATTCTATATTAAATATATATATATATATATATATATATATATATATTTTATATAATGCCCTTAACGCTACTACCATTATCGACGCCTAGGGACTTATGATAAAAAATTGTCCGGAGACCTGAAATTATAGTTTGCGCATAGCTCTCGTTCGGTTGCATATTTGGAAATGTTCCGGAATCAATCGCGTTGGTCCAAAACGCTGAATCGTGACGGATATTCTTTGAAATAAGTCAGTTTTTCTTTGGACGTCCCCGGATTGAAGGGGATGAGTCGACCCAAATCTTTGATGAACTTGAGGGTCGTCGTTATTGATGAGGAGACATAATTATTATCAAATTATATGCGGCAAGAAGATATATATATATATATATATATATATATATATATATATATATATATATATATATATATAGCATATTCACGTGTATTAGGACAATTTTCTATAAGACATTCTGGAAGTATATCGAAGACATAATGCAATATCACATGACTTCATGGGATAGGCAGGATATATTGTCTGATAGAACTTTAGGCTGCGATGCTTCTATATTTCAACGGGTATTTAGTCCGTTTTCAATGTCAATCAAAGATTAGAAGAGTTTCCAAAAATGTCTCCACTTCATTTCCAGCCGAGTCTACGACGCATGTGGGATGGGGTGGGTGGGAAAGACAGCCCCCTAGCGGACAAATGTCACTGCACCTACTGTTGTTGCAACAAACGTTCTCAATATTTATGGCGTATGCACGTTATAAATAATGTAAGTTGACAATATTAAACGAGTCGGTCAAGGGAGACGTAAAGCCAGGTGTCTTATGTCCCTAGGGGCAAATGTCAAGCGAAACCTGTGTTATAAATTATAATATAGGTGTTATATTGTCAGCCTCCTTTGGCGTATCCACGGAGGGTCCGGGGACCCCGCCCAGTGGCGTCGCCAGGAATTTTGGTTGGGGCAAAAGGGGCTGGCATGTCAGATTCCTTATCCACCCCACCCCTCCACAAAAAAACTTTCTCGCCGGATTTGCGCGAATCTGGTAGGTGGTCTGGGGCAGGTTGGGGGTGCAGTTGCCCTCTGGGGCAGGTTGGAGGGAGGGGCAGTTGCCCCCATTTGCGCCCCCCCCGGGGCGACGCTAATGGTCCCGCCTATTTGGGCTGGGACAGCTGAGAGGTTTTGCGGGTGGCTGGGTTGGCGGGGAGGGGGTACTATTTCGAAAAATGCATGAAAGTTCAGAGTGGTAGACATGTCGACTTTTTGTTTTACTCTCATAGACAGTTTTATCCGAAAATGTCGATGCGCCCCCCGCATTCCGAAATCCTGGCTTCGCCACTAACAGACCAATAACAGACCTTCAATTTGAATTCAACTGACGTTCGTTTCTTCTGACGATGCATAATTGCGAACTATTCCGTTGTACATTCTGCACATCGCTCAATAAAATTATGTTCCTTTTACTGTACAATAATTAATAATAATTATTGCTTTCATCGGAGACGTTAGCCTATAAATATAGGTGGACTCTGATCTAGGGACTCAGTTGCAGAGATGCGGGGATATTTCTAGGATTGTGAATTTGCGGGGTTTCGACCTAAAATTGGGGTGGAGGGGTGGCGGAGGTGTCCGGAGCTAATTAGTATGCATTTTGTATACATACCATTGTCACACTACCAAATTTGGGGGGTGTCGACCTCAAACTGGGGGGAGAGATGTTGGGGAGTGGTAGGGTGTTGTAAAAATATCCCTGCAGAGATGGCAATGATCACTGACCCATGCGACCCACCGAACCTTTGACCCACTGACTCATGAGTCGACCAATGTTCCCTTTAATTTTTTGCAGTTCGTGTGCGCATGAAATTTCTTGTGTGCAAAATTTTACATGGAAAGTCAACTTCTGTGCTCGGCCAGAATTTGTCCGAAATCAACATTAGGCCTACTTATTCTTGCTAGCAAGTTAATACGTCTCAGAACACTGTTAGGGTTAGGATCGGCTTTTTGCAATTTTCACACCAGTTTGCAGAATCAACATTACAAATTTTAGTATTCTTGCTTGTACTCAAGGTACTTGTACTTATACTCGAGTTTTAGGAATGCATACGTCTCAGCCAGGTAACACTGTTAGGGTTAATGGTACCAGTAATCTGTTCCTTTAGGCTAATGACAAGCACATTGGCCAAGTACCTGGAACTCAACGATATTTATGATGAAGCCAGTTTTTGGAACAATGAAGCAACAGAAAGGAGTTCAACAGGCTGTATAATTATAGACCTTAGTGTGCCTGCTTCTGGCGCACCAATTAAACGCGTATTTAGCCAAGCTGGCTTGATCGCGAGACCGCATAAATATGACTGATGCAAGACTATCATCTGTTTTTTTTACACAACTGTGATGATATTTAGATGCTAATAGTGCGTAAACTGTCCGAGGACAAAATGTGGACAAAATGTCATGGAAAATGACAAAATGTCAGCGGAAAAAATGTCACGGTTTAGGGCTCCATCCCTGACCCCCCATTTTGTCCGTGACATTTTTTTCATGACATTTTGTCCTCGGAGTTCTAGCACCATTTTATTGAATAACCGTGACAAACAGCTGTTAATAAAGTGTAGTTATTTGGCTATGAGGATCGGATCAAGTCTTTTGAGGCTTCAGAGCTCGGAGGCCAGGTACTTGTACTTGTACAAAAACTAGTTTTGTACGACTTTTTGAATGATTACGGAGGCCAGGTACTTGGTTTCTCTGCCAAGTTTATAACAAAACATTGGCGTAAACTTGAGTGAAAAAGCGGAGACCCAAACTCCATACCTACCCCTTTCCTATGGTAGCCTCTGAAAAGTTGTGGATCAAGTCTAGAGCCCAAAAAAGTTTACGACTGTGATTACGCATACGGTTTAACAACATAAGAAACTCATTAGTTTAAGATTCAAGCATCACAAATCAAGCATTACAAATTTCCAACGGGGTTATGATTTTCATGCCTTTAGAGTTTCTCTTCGCATGTTACAAAGCCGCTGACGTGAGTCGCACAGTTCCAAAAAGTCTAGTAAGCCTGGTCTATAGTACTTTTGAAAATTAATCTTATTTCGCAATAACGCAACTAAGCGTATTCCGACCATTTTGCTCTGAAACTCCGATAACAATAGGAATCCCATTTTGTCACATCTATTATTATCTAGCGGTTAAGCGATTTTGCCCCACTCATAGGAGTTTTAAGACGCGTAAAAAAGGTATGTTCCTGGTAAAATTTAAAAAAGATAATTTTAAGGAAATTTCAATATCTATTTCTCTCCTTTCGTCTTAGGCTATTTGTCAAAAATATGAATAATTCTGCTTAATGTTTGCCTCATTTTTATTCGAATTTGTTTTGCCGTTTATTCAAAACTCAGAAGATTCCTTTCAACCAAGGTTCGCTAGATGGCGTAATGCATTTTATTTATTAGGCCTACATGCTTTTATTGGGGTCGCAGCACGTTACAAAACCGCTGAAGTCGCCCGCAGTTCCGAAATGTTTGGAATTCATTGCTCTAATTGATTCCTTCTCTTGTTCTTCAACATATTCATTAAGCTAAATTACGGTTCACAGTTTGCGCTGAATGTCAGACATGTTCCTCCTGTATCCATTCGATTTGCTAGATCTTGAAACTGTTCACAATCAAGGGCAACCATAAACTCTTAAATGAAGTCGCTGTTCGTTTTCATTTCAAACAGAATCGTAGTCTAAACTTCTATTAAGTCTCTAGGCTCAAGTCTCCCATTTTTGAGAGGTTACCATAGGGAATAGGGAAGGTACAGTGGCTCGACCCTCCCCCTCTTTTTCTTCCACGTTTACGTCAATGATTTCAAATCTCTATTTTAAGACATTTCTATCGCTGACATTCTGTTCTTTTATTTTTATCGATATTTGGAACCACGTGCTTTGCACAAATCATTAAATAAAAGACCTCTTTTGCTCACCGTCTAGACCAGAAATTTGTAATTGTATGGAGCCGTTACAAGTTCACGACAAAGCGTGAATCTTTATCAGTAGGCCAATTACAGTACGTGTATGAGTATGATATGAAAGCAATGGAAAACATTTTCAAAACTTTGTGCGCTCCATTTTTTCCTTTATGCGCTTGCTTTACGACCTCTGTGCGCGCGCGCATCTTAGAGGGAACATTGTCGGGGCCATGACCAAGAGCCATGCCCTATTGACCCAAGAGTCATGACCTATTGACCAGTGGCGGCTCCACAGAGGGCCCGGGGCCCGTGCCCCCTATTGAGTGCCTCCCCCAGTTATCCCCTGTTGGGACCCTATACTGAATATTACATACCTAACAACAAATGGTTGCCCCCATGATTAGAAGTTGCCACCCCAACGGCCTCCCACTTGCCAAATCCTGGAGCCGCCACTGCCATTGACCCACTGCATATCTGCTTAGACCCGACTGTTGCTTTTTTCTGTGCGTGCAGCGTTAAACCGTATATCGTCTACTGGTTTCTTCCAGATCTCTAATGCCAGAAACTACTGAAAATCAGGTGACGATCGAGAAAACCCCGAGCTACTTCGTGACCAGTTCGGTGCCGAGTCGAGTCTACAACATGTCGCGAACCGTCAAGCTGATCCTGGTCGTGCGCGACCCGGTCACCAGGGCCATCTCCGACTATACCCAGTCGGCCACCAAGCGACGCGAGCGCCGCACCTTCGAGCAGATGGCCTTCCTCGACAACACGACCGCCGGCCCGGTGGCCACGTCCTGGGGCGCCATACGCATCGGCCTGTACGCCAAGCACCTCGAGAAAGTGGCTGCAGTACTTTCCCATCTCGCAGTTCCACTTCGTTCACGGCGAACGGCTGGTCGACAGTCCCGCCGGGCAGATGGCGCTGCTCGAAGGCTTCCTCGGCGTTCGCCGGTTCGTCACCGAGCGGCACTTCTATTTCAACGCGACGAAGGGCTTTCCGTGCCTGCGGAAATCCGGCGGAAGCGCGTCCCCGCGATGCCTCGGTAAGACTAAGGGTCGGGTGCACCCCGTCGTCGACGAGAAAGTACTCCAGCGGCTAAGACATTTCTACAGACCGTTCAACGAAAAGTTCTACAGCATGACCGGGATAAACTTCGGCTGGTAGTAGACGGATGAAACCACCGATGGTAACGGGTCACTCAAAATAACCCACACCCACGTGACCCACTGAACATTTGACCTCTGACCCACGTAACCCATTGAACTTTTGACCTCTGACCCACGTGACCCATTCAACCTTTGACCTCTGACCACACGTGACCCATTCAACCTTTGACCCGTGACCCATGTGATCCACGACCCGTGGGGGTTCTGAAAGATTAAATTAAATATCTATTGTATCCAGTGGCGTAGTCATGATTTTTCCAAAGGAGAGGGGGGTTTACGACCAACCATTCCCGGCTTCAAAAATCCTGACAAGCAAAAATAAGTCGTCACCGATTATTTTGCTTGGTTAAGTTAGTTATAATATAGCCATAATTATATGAGTGCGCGGACAGCCCCTGTACAGCTATACTAATTTTCTGCTTCTTTTTGCTGCCTTAAACCCGATTTTGGCTCCCCTCCACCCACTGAATAATGATACTAAATTAAAAAAATTTGGTCGGCCAGCCAAGGGAGTTTTAACCCGCAACCCCATCCCTTGGCTACGCCACAGATTGTATCCTTCCAATTCCGTCAAGCTTTGTCGAAACTAACCACGAGCGACGTTATTGCTATAGTTAAGTAAAAGGTAAAGGTAGTCCCGTGCTCGAACGAGGGTCCGTCGCTGATCTCCGTGTACTAGGTAAGCAGCGACGCAGGTGGCTACGCCATTAAGCTATAGAGTAATTTGCCATCTCTTTCTCCAGACCCGCGTTTTACCGTGACAGCTGCTTAGCGCTGCTACCAATTTATCGACGCCTAATCTATGAACGGCTTGGTTGGCCGCCGGTGTCATGCCATAAAGTGTCCGTTGCCATAAAAGTGTCCGGTCGGACACTTCCTTGCAGCCACAAAGTGTCCGACCCGTCGAAAAAGTGTCCGGGGCAATTTACTTGCAATATATTGTCCGGGAAAAATTAAACATGGAATAGATTTGATTGATGTGATTCAGGGGCGTAGCCAGGAATGTGATTTGGGAGGGTATAAATATTTTGGGTGGGTATAAATCTTAACTATAAACCACATAAACTATATAAACCACATATAACCACATGTAAATCACATTAAAAACTTGAAAGTAGACTGATTTTTTTGTGGTGTGGGGGGGTATATATACCGATATACCCCCGTCGCTACGCCCCTGATGTGATTACTTTTATATAATTATAATTTATAATTATTGATCATGATCAGTCTAGTGAGTCATGCTAAACAGAGGAATGAAAATAAATGAAAATATAGCCTTTAATATATTCCAAAAATGGACGTAGGCAAATTACAAACAAAACGTTCTACACGGTAATGTTTGTCGAAGAACGTTTACCGCTTGTCCAGCGGTTCAAAATGTGAGTTGGATTTGATCGTTGTACAAGCTGACTTCTATATCGATTTATCACCATAAAACTAACAACTAATGTGCACTAACAGCCCACTGCTTTGCCTACATTGTCTCTTTGACGTTGAAATTTGTCACAGATTTTGTTAGAAAGAGCCGGACACTTTTTGGCAACCTGGACATTTTCTGGGTACATTTTATGGCACTATAAACCGTCCGCCAGGACACTTTGTGGTTGCAATTAAGTGTCCGCCCGGACATTTTTCGGGTAGGACACTTTATGGCTGAACACCGGCGATCACGACTAGATCCAGGGATGGTCACCTATCCAAGTACTAACCGCGCTCAAAGGTGCCTAACTTCAGTGTTCTGACAGGATCCGGTCCATGGTTATTTCTAGGGTCATCAATTGGGGTTATATATTCCGGGAGTCCCCTCCTTCCCCTTAGCTACATCAAAATTAGAGGGTGTTGCTCTCAGACTGTGGGGTGTTAGGGGGTATAAATATCTCTGGGCCGGTCGCACAACGCCAAGTATAGGCCGGTTATTGCTGTAGAGCGGATAAAATGGCAAATATTTGTATGACCCATGATCCATTGCCATCCGTGGTTGAAACTATGCTGCTGTTGTAAGATGACAATCACTTCGATATCCTGTGAATTACTTTGCACTATTTACTGCACAGTCCCAATGCAGTGGCGATTCCACGTGGGGGATGAGCGGGGATGCATCCCCCACCGAACCTTTTTGCTTGTGAAGCCTACATTTTGGTAAAAGTCTAGTAAAACTTGGGAAAAAACTGCGGATAAACTTTTTCTGCTTTTAACCTATTTTTCGGTAATAAAAGTGTACTAAAAAATTAGAAATTAGGGGGGAAATTCCCTTCTGTCAGCCTTTTTCGGCAAAGTTTATTGAGCTTTAACTTCTCTTTTCACCCCCCACCAACTTCCTATGAATTCATTTCATCCCCTCCCACCACGAAATCCTGGAACCGCCACTGTCCCAGTGTACAAAGAGAACTTTATTCAATTAGACGATCATTCATGACGTAACAATGTACAAAAGTAAAAGAAGCTCGAGTAATATTTACTGTGTACAGTATAATGTAGATAATATCGAACTCTAACGACGAAACCGCTAATTAACGATAAAAAGGCTAGAGATCGTCTGAAGTCAAACTCGTTGTTTCAATCGTCTGTAATAAATCGATATTCCGAAAGTTACATTACATAATCCTAAGGCAGGTGTTACCTCGCCTCGTATTTTGTCTCCTCAATCTTGCCTCAGCATCCCATCACCATTGTTTATCCGTTTCATACACCACATGCCATCTCTGTCTCTGTCTCTGTCTGTCTGTCTCTCTCCTCTGTCTGTCTGTCTGTCTGTCTCACTCTCTCGCTTCCTTTGCCTTCTTCACTCACTTCACCATCGCATCGTATTTGGTTTAATAATTATGTTTGCTTCTTTAGGTACAAAAACAAACTGTAAATATCGGTAGTAAAGTAAAGTTGTAAGCATTTGGCAAGTAGCACTGCTGATCTTAATGGGAATGAAGGGAAGAAAGAGAGATGATGATGATGATGATGGTCTGTGTGTGTGTGTGTGTGTGTGTGTGTGTGTCCGTCGTAAGCCGTAAAGGTGAAGGAATATCAAATTTTGGAATATCGCGCCTTTGGGAAAACCAGTTTCAAACTTCACATATTTATAATATTATTACTAAATAATAGCAGCCTGTTGTTTGAAGTCAATTTTAGGAATGACCTACGATTAAGGTGATGATAACAACGACGAAGATGACGATGATGATGATGATGACGACGACAACTATGACGATGATGACGACGACGATGATGATGATGATGTAATATTGGTGACAACTAACAAGATTGTCGTGAGATAGTATAGCGGATGGCATAAACAATTTAAATTAAATTCTGGCACATCTGAAAGGTTCACCGACTGCATTAATTAACAGCTACGCTGCTTTAAGTGGAACTAAAGCGGAGCTTCGCGCGTCATATTATCATACACATTGTACAGTAGAGTGTAGACCGTAGACCGCTTCGTTCGGACTGACTGTATTTATCCGGGCTCGGTTAACACGGAACGTCGACACTTTCCTGACCCTCACAAGTCCAGAACAATGATGTAAAAGTTACACGAGTTCAGTAAGAGAAAGAAGCTAGTCTTGAACATAACAGACTATGGAGTTTGTGTGTGTGTGTGAGAGAGAGAGAGAGAGAGAGAGAGAGAGAGAGAGAGAGAGAGAGAGAGAGAGAGAGAGAGAGAGAGACAGAGAGAGACAGAGAGAAAGACAGAGACGGAGAGAAATAGAGAGCGAGAGAGAGAGAGAGAGCGAGAGAGGGCGAGAGATAGATAGATAGATAGACAGACAGACAGACAGACAGACAGACAGATAGATAGATAGATAGATAGATAGATAGATAGATAGATAGATAGATAGATAGATAGATAGATAGATAGATAGATAGATAGATAGATAGATAGATAGATAGATAGATAGATAGATAGATAGATAGATAGATAGATAGATAGATAGATAGATAGATAGATAGATAGATAGATAGATAGATAGATAGATAGATAGATAGATAGATAGATAGAGAGAGAGAGAGAGAGAGAGAGAGAGAGAGAGAGAGAGAGTGAGAGAGAGAGAAAGGAGAGGAAGAGACAGAGGAAGAGAGAGAGACAGAGATACATAACTGGCAATTACTCACTGTTTCTGTTGAAGGAAGGCTACTCTGCCAACAGACGAGTAAATCACAAAGGTCGTTGAGGTCAACATGGCAGCCACAGTTGCAGGGAATCATCTAATCACATCGATTTCGATTTATTAACCGCTCCGTTATCGTCCAACCTAAAACTATTTATCGGCGGCGGCGGCGGCGGCGGCGGCGGCGGCAGGGGGGAGTTGGCGGCGCAAGGACGCCGTGGCGTCATTAGGCTGAACGAACGGCCTTGTGCGTGTCATTATCTTTTGGACAACGTCAATTGATTTTTCCGAAGATTTGTCTCGTCGGTAAACCCTGCATTTGATTTCGACATTCTTACCGCCTCCTCCTCCTCCTACCCTCCTATTCCTCCTCCTCCTCCTCCTCCTCCTCCTCCCTCCTCCTCCTCCTCCTCCTCCTCCTCTTCCTCCTAATTCGCTCTAAATGAAAGCCGCTTTCAACTTCGTTCGAATTGACTGCCAATTTGTTCCCTTGTTTCGCTCTAATGATCGCCAAATTCAATTTCGGAAATGGGTTTAGTTGTCGTCTCCGCTGCCACGCTCCGTCCGCCTGTCTACCGTCGGCGCTCTGTCCTGTCTTCTCCTACCGTCTGGAAACCTCTGGTATCCGTTCTTGGACTTGCTAGAACCATACGCAGCTCAGGATTGCAAATGTATACTTCTCCGACAGCACATTGTCTTTCTGTTTGTCTTTGTCTGTCTGTCTCTGTCCCTCTGTCTGTCTGTCTGTCTTTGTCTCTGTCTGTCTTTGTCTCTGTCTGTCTGTCTGTCTGTCTGTCTGTCTGTCTGTCTGTCTCTCTCTCTCTCTCTCTCTCTCTCTCTCTCTCTCTCTCCTCTCTGTAATTGACTCATTTATTTTCGCTTTTCCGTTGATAAATAGGTCTACACGACTTTCAAACAATGAGTTTTTAAATCCACATTCTTTTATTTCAATGGTAGATAGTCATATAAAGTCACAAAGTCCCTCCCGAAGACAGGCCAATCGATCGAGTGGCGCTGATCTCCGTTTTTTGGCCATCAGCCAGGCGCGCAATGCTATACATACGGGGCCAGTGTATTGTGTAGCGTGTCTGCCACTTGTTATACGGATAAATACGGCAAGAATCTGCTAATACGGATTTGGATAACACGAAATCTTGGATAATACACGCCATTTTTATTTGGACCAACAGAGATTCGACAGGCGCCCTCAAACGCCGTTTATAAGGACGATTTTTTGGATTCCTTGAAGTCAGTTTCACAGTGTCCTGCTCTGTAGGCTGTCTTGCTCAAGGCCAATAATAATAATAATAATAATAATAATAATAATAATAATAATAATAATAATAATAATAAGTATTATAAGTATAAGTAATAAGTATAAGTATACGTATTATTATTATTATTATTTATTATTATTATTATTATTATTATTATTATTATTATTATTAAACTGATAGTATCTTGTGCGCCATATTACCAAAATGTCAGGAACAAGGACATATTATAGAGTACAATAAAAATAAATAAAATAGCAGTCATAATAAAAACCAAAAATGAATAGAATAGAATCTAAGGCAGAAGGGAATAAGATTTTCTAAAAAAATAAGTCTTTAGACTTTTCTTAGGCCGAAAGGATGTCAGAGAACAGAATGATTTCACAGTTATCGGTCGATCGCTCCATGTTTTGGCCCTGACACTGCAAGTGACCTGGAGGCTGGAACCGAGTGATGGCAGGCCTTGTTAATTTATAAATATACACTAATAGCTACATTAGCTAGCCACAGGATTGCATGTAGGTAAGTAAGTAAACTAGTCTACACGAACGGGTGGGGGAAATCCGCAATGGCGTTCCGTCGATACTAAGGGACTCTTTTAATAGAAATCATGCCCGCCGACGAACTTTGACCTTCTGTTTTCTATATGCATTTATCAGTGCAAAGTCCATTCTCTTTATTCAGTCAGTCCGGCATTGTCTAAACTGCGTTGGTGTCTCTGTAGTCGCTTGTTCCGCCCACGTTTAAATGATGGCTCCAACCGCATCAACGGCCCCTTCCCACCGCCTCCCCCCTCCACCCCACCCGTCTCCTCGATCGTCTTCGAGTCAGTCTTCTCTTTGCTTCCGGTGCAAGAAAGACTTCACCGTCGACTAAAATAAAAAATAGGGAGATGAAAACAAAGGAACGACAGATTGAAAAATGCATGAAACCGACGCACAAGACCTCACTGGCACACTCGCACATTCGTTTTCCTGTCAGTCAATCCCCATATACTACACGCAGACACACGCACGCACATACACACACACGCACACGCACGCACATACACACATACACACACACACATACACACGCACACGCACGCACATACACACATACGCACACACACGCACACACATACACACGCACGCACACAAACATACACTCGCAAATACATGCCGCTATAGGTGACACATGTCATGCAAACGCCAGACTCGTGCGTGCCTGTGTTGTCTGTGTGTTTGTGCGTGTATGCGTCTGTGTGCATTCGTCTGTGTGTTTTTGTGTATGCTTGCGTGTGCATGTGGATGTGCGTATATGTGCGCGAGAGTGCGTGTTTGTATGTGCGTGTATTCGTGTGTTTTTACGTATGTGTGTGTGCGTGTGTGTGTGCGCGTGTTTGTGCGTGTGTGTGTGTGCTGTTCCCTGGCAGTCTTCATCAGTTTCGTAAATGAGAGTTTCTCTTCTTGGTTTTCTGACTTTCTGAAAGACATTCGGCGGTCGGTTGTAATAATAACTATTCTCGGGAATAATGATTTTAAATGTTGCGAAATGAAACTATATGTCTAGGCGTCGCATTAATCGTTGTCAATCTTCCTCTGTCCTCCGATACAATGAAGCCAACACACGCGGCGTATATAGTTATTAATTCTAATTATGTTGACATCCCAAATTGCAATAACGCCTTCCTTTCTAATCTGCACATGCATTATATATACACAAACGTGTCTAACTGTCTATATCTAGGTATATATTATATATATATATGTGTCTATATATATACATATATATATATACTGTATATACGTGTCTATATATATAATCATATATATGTATATACTGTATATACTACGTGTCTATATCTCGCATATAGCTCTATTTGAGACTGATTTGTCAATGTCGTTTTCATGACTTATAGACGGATAATAAAGGAGCCTGTATCCAAGTCGTCGGCCAGTTTTAATTAAGAGTCCTTTTATTAGGAAATAGCAATTCCGGTAAAATTACGTTCGCTCTGACTTTTCAATATAGCTTATAAAGTAGAACGGTGGGAAATGCGGTGTCAACTGTCTCCGCCGACAGTGAATAAAGTAGCCTAATATCTCGTCGATTTCTTTAGCGTTCATGTTGAAAATGCATTGGAATTACCCTTTTCCCAGTGTTTACCAGTCATACTCAATTCGTTCGAGTCATATCATATGCTTCTGTGACCAACCGGTTGTTGCACGCGTCTTGATAACTGTGTGCGACTGCTTTGTCAAGCATTTATGTTAGTAGTCCTTGACAGAACAGTTGCATATCAGCTTCAGTCTTTAACCGCTCAGTAATATCGAACCACATCGAAACCTGACACATTGGCACGGACCGTTTTAGCCTCCACACGAGCGCACGACTCCACGGTCAAAATAGAATTTCCGACCTCTCGTCCATCGAACCCGGGTCGATAGATCACCTCAGCGTAGAGATAAAGATTCGTCCGTCGAGTGAGTCATCGATGCTTTAGGACGCTGATCTATGGAATGACCTGGTCTTTTACTGGCGGATTTGGAGCACCATCAATCGAATACTTAGATTATTAATATTATAGTTATTATTATTATTATTATTATTATTATTATTATTATTATTATTATTATTATTATTATTATTATTATTATTATTATTATTATTATTATTATTATTATAGTTATTATTATAGTTATTATTATTATTATAGTTATTATTATTATTATTATAGTTATTATTATTATTATAGTTATTATTATTATTATTATTATTATTATTATTATTATTATTATTGCCGTTCTGCGCAGCTTGCGTCTGAAAATCGTGCCTTCTTGCTTAATACTCGTCGCTTAGCTTATTTAATTCGCTGCGTTGTTATGCTCCTGCAAATTCTCCCATTGGAAATTCACGGCATCTGAACGGACATTTCCGACGAGCAAAAGAAAGATTAGAAAACCAATCAACAAAGAGTATTAGACCTACGTACTTCGTCGATCGTACAACCGCCTCACCTACCACCATTTCTCAACGGTTTTGCGCAAATTATTCCATGCCCGGTTCCGGCCAGAATTGAGGAACAACCCCCTCCCCGCCCCGTATCCCTACGTTATTACGCCAATGGTAGTGACTGTGGCCATGTGATATCGTATTAGTCAATTTTAGCAACAACCTATTTTAAGGCGTGAAGTCATACGCCGGCCAAACTGCAAAACCAGAAACCGATGGAAAGACTCAAGAGATGAGATCGAATAATCTCTTAATTGAGTTCCACAACAGTCAGTGTTTGATTAAAAAAACTGCCACTACTACTACTTCTACGACTACCTTTACTACTACTACTACTACTACTACTACTACTACTACTACTACTACTACTACTACTACTACTACTACTACTACTACTACTACTACTACTACTACTACTACTACTACTACTACTACTACTACTACTACTACTACTACTACTACTACTACTACTACTGCTACTACCACTACTACCACTACTACTACTACTACTACTACTACTACTACTACTACTACTACTACTAGTACTACTACTACTACTATTACAACTACTACTACGACTGCTGCTACTACTACTACTACTTCTACTACTATTAACTTAATAAATTAAATAACAGCAACAATAATAGCAACAGATACAATAAATAGAATAATGTCACGGTGGCTAATAGAGTGGCATACGTTTATGGACTGTGTCTTCGGTGCAATCCGCATCAGGTTTTGTGGCTATCGAACTCAGCTATTGTCAGCTTTTTCTATCCA
>CM030867.1:7137618-7205118 GCA_018105865.1 Metaphire vulgaris | reverse complement strand
TTAGCCCAATACTTTCACACTAAAGCCACTACTGAAATACAAAGTGAAATTGAGAAACAACTTTAACTATGAGTACTGTGGATTGTGTGGAATTGAATATCTTGAAAACTATATTAATTAACCCCTTAACTGGTAATTTATTTGCAAATCAATGTAAAATGGACGAGCATACTCGTCACTGGCGGTGGCGGTTAAGAGGTTAACCGTAACAATTGTCTTGCCCTCCTGGAAATATTTCTGTCGGCGCCACTGCTTCTGCTTGCCTTTTTCAAAACGATCAGTGAGGTCTTTTTCTTCATTGGGGGGGGGGGTGGACTCTCTGAAACCCTTCGAGGCCCAGTCGTATTTTACGGACAGAGACAAGAGAGAACGGGGAGTGTGAGGTGAGCTTCAGGGCGCCGATGACTCACTGCGCCGGCGGAAGCAGAGCTGCGTCATCTGACGCAGTTGCTGCTTTCGCCCTGGTATGGTTGGCACCTCACTGCTTCACCAAGTGTCAATTGCATAAATATTACAGCGCTTGAGTCACTCGCACAGCGAGGAAACTCTCGTAACAATAAGCACACGCACACACACACACACGCACGCACATACACGTAGACATACACGCAAGAATAATAATATAATCGGTTAGCTTGACGATTTTCGATACTTTCTGAGCATTTGTATTTGTGACTGGATCACTTTCAACAGGGGCGCGTCCAGGAATTCAATTTTGGGGTGTAGTTCGTGTTTCAGCTCCCATTATGTCTTGCCCCTTCATTTCCCACATGGATTAACGATGTCGCGGGCCGCATGGAGTCCAGTGGCGGGCCGAAGTTTGCTCAACCCTGATCTATAGTCTTTTAATATCCAGTGTGGCTTCACCGATGATAGTTTTATTATTGCAGAAATTGCCTATAACTCAGATGTATATCTCCATGTCATTCTAAACGCAGCCATACCTTTCCGAATCATAAAACCTGCATGTACATGTACACTGCTAAACAGACGTACTTAATTACAGACCTGTCAGTGCTGCGTGTGAGAATACTCTAAACACAGGTGACGACCAGATTACTGCTTGACAAGTTGACATTTTGACATACATATACTTTGTCTCTGTACAAAAATACTCGTAAAAAACGTTGCTGCTACTGGAAATCTGCAGTTCTAACACAATTCAGAACTAAGAAAAGAGTCGAGGTGTTGCATTACTGTTTCAGGTTTTTCTTATCAGTTTGACGTTGTCTCTAGTTCCTGTCACTTCTCTTAGGCTGTTTTGAATAATGTATTCTTCGTCTTGTTCTTATTCTTTTTCAGCGACGTGCAGAGGGGGGGGCGAAGACCTCGGGTATCTACCAGATAAGGTACACTCCATAGGCTCAGCGCCTGTACGGAGAACCGAAGGGTTAGCGCCTTCAGTTTACATATAGCAACGGCTGAATGAGGGCGATTGCCAGCCTTTCCCTCGCCGCCTTCCATTCCACCGAGTTAACACCCGATGTACTCATTCACAGCTGAGTCGACTGGGGGCGCTTGGGAGGTCTGTCAGTCCACGGAACCATAGGAAAATAATTTCATCGTTGCGGAACCCCATTCCTCCCCAGAGGGAAAGCATTATTAAATACGATAAATAATATTTATTCGTGTACAATGATACAATGTTCATTTTTAAGGACTAAAGTCTCAACTTCTTTAGTCTAACAACTTTATTATAATAATAGCTGTTTGAAAGTGATATCTAGAAATCGTGGCCGGACAAAATGTCACGGACAAAATGTCACGGACAAAATGTCACGGACAAAATGTCACGGACAAAATGTCACGGACAAAATGTCACGGACAAAATGTCACGGACAAAATATCACGGACAAAATGTCACGGACAAAATGTCACGGACAAAATTTCACGGGTTACGGCTTGCGTTGATGTTAGGGTTAGGCTTAGGGTTGCATTTTATCCTCCATTATATCTTGTTCGTGACATTTTGTCCCCATGACATTTTGTCTGTGACATTTTGTTCTAGGACATTTTATCCTAGAACCACTGAAATGCCTAAACATCGATTCTTTAATAGTAGTTTTAAATATCTGCAAAATATTTCTGCGGCTCTTCGGTTCCGCGGAACACACTTTGGACAACGCTGACCTAGTACGTTTACACCAAGCGATGTCGGTACCGAATGCAAAACGAATAATTAATTATCAGATGCCGTTTGAATTATAATAATTCTTAACGGCTTCAGCAGCTGGGCAATGAAAAGCAATATGCCGACACTTACGGCTGAGATCGGCAAAGGCGATCGAAGGCAGGAATAACGACAGAGCGACAGCAATAATTCTATCGCAGCGGTAGCTATCGCCGTAAGCAGGACTAATAAGCCACATAAACCATAATTACTACCGTGGCGGAGTTGCGGAAAGAGGGGGGTAGGGCAGGTTCTCATTGATGGACCACAATACTGCAGCTTCGCAGGGTTTCTGTAAATGTGCAACCTTTTGCTATAATCCGATACATTTCGTAGTCAGTTATTGTTTTAGAAATGTGAACCGCCTTTCGAGCGGAAATTCGACATAATATAGACTACCAATCATTCCATTTCTACCTGTCGTCGTTATTGTCGCCTCGTGCTCAGGTGTCGCACACCGTGATTACGAAATATTAGACACCACAACCAACCAACAACAGCAACGCCGCCATAAAAACCATCAACTCCAACACCTAAATGACAAGTCCGCCATAGCCGGTGGCAAGCCCTGGTTGAGAAAGGAGAGGATCAAAACACACATACAAACACACTCATAGACGCCCATCGTCTTTGATACGGACGCGTCTATAAACAAACACAACACACACACACACACCTAAATGACAGCATATCCGATACATAGTAAACAGTTACTGTCAATAATGGCTTCAGTTATTGTCATCTAAACGTCAAAAAATATATACAATAAACTGAACTAGTTCCTTGTAAAGAAGCATTTTGGATTCAGCCCAGCAGTGTTTTATACAGGCCTGTTAGGGAGAAGATCCCCCCAAAAACCTCGAAATCCCCTCCCCCCGAAAAATTGTCACTGACGCAATTTTTTGCATTGAACTTCCCCTCCAGCAAAGTCAATTTCTCCACCAAGGCCTGGAGTCTGGATAAAACAATGCAGCCCAGTGGGGGTAAAGGGCAGAATTAGACCATTGGGGGAATAATAAATTTTAATTGTTTCATTTTGCTAAATAAGCTAGTTAAATAATTATTATACTGTAGGTTACTGACTGCATGCAATTTCACCATGCTATGCACTGAGTCAACCCCCTTGGGTAAAAAATGTAACGGTTTAAGAGGCGAGGACCTTTTTTGTTTGTCAGGAAAAGGGTACGCGGACTATTGACCACAGGACGATTGACCATAGGACGATTGACCATAGGACGATTGACCATAGGACGATTGACCGGACTTTTGACGATTGACCACAGCGGACGATTGGACGATTGACCAGCGGACTTTTGACCACTGGACGATTGACCACAGCGGACTTTTGACCACTGGACGATTGACCACAGCGGACTTTTGACCACTGGACGATTGACCACAGCGGACTTTTGACCACTGGACGATTGACCACAGCGGAGTGCTGCATGATGCACTGCACGATTGAAAAAAGCGGAACCAAATGGACTATTGTCTATATATACTTTGACCACTGGACGATTGACCATATATATGCAATAGCATTTGTATATATATATACGCATATAAATGTAAATATAATGTATATATATATATATATATATATGTATATATATGTATAGCATTTGTATATATATATATGTATATATATGTATATATATATGTATGTATATATATGTATATATATGTATATATATGTATGTATATAAGTATATATATATGTATATATACATTTTTATGTATATAATATATATAATATATATATCGACTCACTATTGTCCTTTTCATCATTCCCAGCATTTGGTTTCCTTTTTTTATATATATACATGCATGCATGCAGCAGACAGCGTGCTAAGCCTGACACTCACGGCTGTGGTCAATCGTCCAGTGGTCAAAAGTCCGCTGTGGTCAATCGTCCAGTGGTCAATCGTCCTATGGTCAATCGTCCTGTGGTCAATAGTCCTAGAACCCAGGAAAAGAGTTGACAACGTTTTTTTTTGCTTGTCAAGATTTTTTCCAACGTTGGTCACGCTCAAAACTATAAACCACCCCCCGTTCGGGAAATCCTGGCTACGCCACTGATCTGACTGATCGCGCATCCTGAAAGCAAAGACTGCGGATTAACTCTGCAAGAC
The DNA here is from genome assembly GCA_018105865.1 of Metaphire vulgaris. Taxonomy (NCBI): domain Eukaryota; kingdom Metazoa; phylum Annelida; class Clitellata; order Crassiclitellata; family Megascolecidae; genus Metaphire; species Metaphire vulgaris. The sequence goes on along the minus strand of CM030867.1, from coordinate 7,200,816 downwards.
CAGACTCTTCCAGGTTTCAATTCGATCTGTAGTATCGGTGCTGGCGCCTTAGTCATCAAAATCCGGTGGCGCTATAGAAGTTGACTGATTAAGCGTTAATAGGACATGTAGCAGACAAGTTGTCACAGAGACCCAATGACCGATTGCTTGTCGATTGCAGACGACGACTTCTTTCTGTCTGTCTGTCTGTCTGTCTGTCTGTCTCTCTCCCACACCACTATCTCTCTCTCTCTCTCTCTCTCTCTCTCTCTCTTTTCTCCAACCACTCACTCTCAAAACTTCCTCTGTTTGTCTGTCTGTCTGTATGTCTGTCTCCCCCTCTCTCATTTGATCATTTGAACTCCATCGTCCTGCACACAAAGAACTCTGCGAACTTATTTGGTCAAGACCAGAAACTTCCAGGTTTCAAAATTTGATATAATTGGACTTGATTTGGCCGGAGCTAATTTTCCTAAAGAGAGTCGCAAAATGAAGACACAATCTAATTACAACCGGAGGCCTTCTATTCGTATTACTACATCGTCGTGGGAAATTGTCATGGGTCCTTGAAGGCAAATGCACCTTATGGACCTCTGAGACTCGTACATATTTTTGTGTTTTAGTTACTCTCTTTGCTACATGTATAATAGCCTTGTTACGAATACGAACTGCATCAGAACTGGAGCACAAATGTAATGCTTTTTCCCAGAGATGTCTCTCTCTCTCTGCTTCTCTCTCAAGTACAACTACAAGTACCTGGCCTCTCTGTCTGTTTGTCTGTGCAAGTCTGTCTGTCTTCCAAAACTCTGAGTACAAGTACAAGTACTTTCCTGGCCTCCGAGTCAAGTACAAGTCAAGTACCTGGCCTCTCTCTACAAGTACAAGTACAAGTACCTGGCCTCTCTCTACAAGTGCAAGTACAAGTACCTGGCCTCCAAGTCTAGTACAACATTTTTGACATTGACATTTTTTCCGCTCTCATTTTGTCCCCAAGACATTTTCTCCATGACATTTTGTCCTCTGTTTGTCTGTCTGACAGTTTGTCTCCCACGAATAAAATTGATCATTTTAGCATCTAAATATCATCACAGTTGCACTAAAAAAATAGAGATGATAGTCTTGCATCGGTCATATTAACCCTATGCGGTCTCGCGATCAAGCCAAAATGATAAATACGACTTTAATTGGTGCGCCAGAAGCAGGCAAAGAAGGTCTCTAATTAATGGCTGCATTATACAACCTGAGGAACTTCTTTTCTATTAACTACATCGTTCCAAAAATACGATGGTATCAGTGGCTTCATCATAAATATCGTTGAGTTCCAGGTACTTGGCCATCTGTGAGAATGTGCTTATTTTTAGCCTTTTAAGGAACAGCATTACTGGTACCATTGAAGCCTTATAGCCAGAGATGTAGCAAGTGCATCAATGCTTGGAGCACAAATGTAAGTACAAGTTTCCTGGCCTGAGCAGGAATGCTGTATAACTGCGAAAACTGAGGGACAAGAAGTAAAACAAAATACCTGGCTCTGAGTACAAGTAGGTGTTCAAGTACTTAAAATTTGTACTGAAACAACTCAAGTACAAGCAAGTATATGGTGCTTTGAGGATTTTTTCCACTTGAGCAGGAATGCTGTATAACTGCGACCTGTGGGACAAGAGGTAAAACAAAATTCAGGGTCTCTGATTGCACCCGGTGTTCACTTCCTTAAAATGCGAAACTTCTCAATACACGCAGTACGATGCTTTGAGGATTTTGAACGGCAAATATTATCAGCTGTCTGTCCATTTATTCATTTATTCATTTATTCATTTATTCATTCATTCATTCATTCATTCAGTCAGTCATTCATTCATTCATTCATTCATTCATTCATTCATTCATTCATTCATTCATTCATTCATTCATTCATTCATTCATTCATTCATTCATTCATTCATTCATTCATTCATTCATTCATTCATTCATTCATTCATTCATTCATTCATTCATTCATTCATTCATTCATTCATTCATTCATTCATTCATTCATTCATACATACATACATTCCTTCATCTATTAATCCATCCGTCCGTCCATCCATCCATCCATCCATCCATCCATCAAGCGTTATGCAAGTTCCGGGGTTACGAACGCACTGTTGATCCGGAAAACTTCTATTCTTTCTTCCGCAATAAATGCCCGTCTTCATGATGATGATGATGACGATAATAACAATAATAATCGTGCTCACAATAAACGTCCGCTTCTTCCTTTCCGTTGGCGCACAGCACTCGACAAGTGGCGCTGGTGTTCCGTCTTCCTGTGCGCCGGAATTTAGTCTGCCGTCCGCCTTCCCGAATCCGGGACTAAAGTCGGAGGCGGACGCCAGCTTCCGGTAGAAACGTCACCGAGATGATTTATTAGAAGAGGTAATCCAGGAAACAGATGTCATTCTTCCTATAGATGTCGCTGCTGCTGCTGCTGCTGCTCTGGCAGTGTTCTTAATTATCGATCCGGATTAGTCTTCAGTCGGTGGCTGATGTTAGCGAATCTCGGCCTATGCGTGACATCAACTACAGGCTGAAAGTTCAGAAATAATTAATATGTCTTTGAAGCATTGTTTGTCTCTCTCAGACACATCGTGTTTTGTGGTAGAAGATGGATGAAATGGGGAGGAGTGACATTAAAAACTGGTGCTCAGGGCCATCTTTAGAATTTTGGGCGCCCTAGGCAGATTTTCATTTTCGGAAATTTTCGCCCATTCACATCACATACGGAAAAAGTCTGACGAGCAAAAAAAAACCCTTTGGCTCCCCGAAATAACCTGACTTGACAAGCAATAAAAACGTTATTCGCTCATAAAAAATTTTCATCCTCGTTTTATTTCGCCCCTACAAAATTGTTCGCCCCTAGGCAGTGCCTAAACTGCCTAATGGTTAAGGTGGCCCTGCTTGTGCTAATTTCGTTACAGATTCAGTTTTATTTATATGTTGGTCCGTACTCTTGCCTGAGTTCAGTTTGTTGATGATTATTACGGGAAACCTTTTCTACTTAGATTATATCTCAAAATTCAACTGGAAAAGTGGAGGGGAAAAGAGCAGGAGGAAGACAGAGAAACACTCATGTAGACTGACTACAAGAAGGAATTGAGGGAGTAAAGAACAACATCGAATTAATAAGAGGATGCCAAGATCGAACAAAGTGGAAATCCATGGTCGCTAACGTTTAAATACAGTAATACACAGCACCTAAAGACATGGTCGTCCGCATAAATTTTTCCTCGGGGTGCAAAACAAGGGTCTTGTGACGACAGAAATGAAACATTTTTCCAGGTGGGGTGCAAAACAAGATTTTTTGACGAAATAAACGAGCAATTTTACTTTTTTCATAACTCCACAATTTTTCCAGGGGTGCAATTGCCCCCCCCCTTGTACCCCCTCCGGACGCCCATGCCTAAAAAGAAGAAGAATTTGTCTGTACAGAGATATTAGAGAGATATTACACTGCAACGAATGAGAGTATACAGCAAGCCCATAATGGGAATGAATGGATGGGGTAAAGCATGGTGGTTCTCACACAGGGCAGATCCTACTAGTCTAAACCTCCCTGTCCAAGAAAGAAAAAAATTAGTGCAAGGGTTGTGGACAAATGGAACAGTTTGGACGAGGTGGGAGTGACAGTTGAAACAGTAAACGGATTCAAAGGCTATCTCGATAAACTAGGTTATTGAATGCGGATGTTACATCATTGGTTTTCACACAGGCTTACTTAGCCTCCTAAACCACTTAAAATCGCATTATAATTATTATTACTATAACAATCATCGTTTCCCTGGTGATCGTCTTATCGTCTTATCTTCGATGACTAATCCTAACGCCTAATGGTCTAAAGTCGTCTTGCTCCGATGAGAGTTGTTCGCGAGGTAGGCTATATACGACCACGAGGAATATGAAATCGACTTCCGTTGTTCGTTCCATTTTAGCGCCTTATTCTATGGCGCTACCAGACGACAAAGTAGGCTATAGAAGGGCGGGAGACGGTGCAGACGCACGACTTCCAGGGCCACCCCCGCCCCCCAACTATTAGCGCGCTTGAATTATTGAAAGCCAGGACTGGCGCTTTCGAAGAATCGCGCGCACGTAAAGGATTAGCATTGCCAGAGGACCACCTCAGCATCGCTGGTCGGATGGGATGTGGTTGTGTGTGGGGGGGGGGTGGGGAGGTGGGAGGGGGTGGCATCCGCCAGAAGACCACTTCAGGGGAAGACTCGAGAGTTTCTCTCCCTGCACGAACTATTCTCATCGCTAATCGGCCTCTCCCAGCTAAAGGCACCCCGCCCTGCCCCCCGGTCTCTCCCCTGGACATAATTATCAGAACCGTACCATCATCGTCTCGATACTGCTGCAGAGTGCAGACTTCGGTCATCTTCGACGCGATCCACGTACCGGCGTTTGCCATGGTTCAGCGTCCTTATACGAACTTTCGCACTCTGTCGAACTATTTTCCGCTCTCGCACCTAATGGCTGCCACACATGAATGCAGACGCGCCGGCGCAGCGAGTGAGTGAGTGAGTCAGTGAGTCAGTAAGTGAGTGAGTGAGTCAGTAAATGAGTCATCGTCGACGACAGGGCGAACCAACGAGTGTGAACGGAATGGCTGAATTTCATGATGGAAAACAATTAGGTTTCTCCGCCGTTCACCGGGACATCTCTCTCTCTCTCTCTCTCTCTCTCTCTCTCTCTCTCTCTCTCTCTCTCTCTCTCTCTCTCTCTCTCTCTCTCTCTCTCTCTCTCTCTCTCTCTCTCTCTCTCTCTCTCTCTCTCTCTCTCTCTCTCTCTCTCTCTCTCTCTCTGGCATCGACAACTCATCGCTTGCGGCTACTGCATTGGCGTAGCCACTGGGGGGGGGGGGAGAGGCGGAGTCCAGGTCCAGGGGGGTAGCGATGGAGGTATATCGGTATATATACCCCCAAAAAAAAAAAAAAATCAGACTGCCTTAAAATTTTTAATGTTTTTTAGGATTCTTGAAAGTCTTTTTAAAGATTTATACCCCCAAATCACATTATACTCCCCCAAATCAAATTCCTGGCTACGCCCCTGGTGGTTCCCTGTTTGAGGCTGGGATCGGTCGTGGGATTTGCGCAAAACCGTTGAGAATTTTTGAATTCTTGTGGGGAGTTGATAGTACGATGGGACAGAATTGGTCAGAATGTCTGAAGAACTGTCTGACGACTACCTTTTTTTTAGTTCGTTGAAGACCTTTTAACCAGAAAATGTCGGCGTGTCCCCCCTTCCTATTTCTGGATCCTGGCTACGCCAGCGATCTTCTTCCCGTTGACTGCGAAGAGATGCAGGCTTACAATAAGCCTAAATGTTGGGACAAAGGAGATCAGTTTAGATTCACGATGTACTTACTACGTACAGTACAACAGCGTATCTTTATTTAAGTCTCAACTGAGGACGAAAGCCTTTCACAATACGAAGTTAATGCACCTTTTATTATACCGGCTCTAGCGCAGGCTGCGCAGCTATCATTGGCATCATCTATCTCAGTGTTTTCCAAACTGTGGGTCGCGACCCAAAAGTGGGTCGCAGGGCTCAGTCTAGTGGGTCGCGGGGTAGCGCGAAATTAGATTCAAAATTAGGGCCTATCATTTTCTAACCAATAGGCCTACCACAATGTCACAAGCCTTGAAAGTAAAAAAACACAATATCATCGGCATCGTCGTCGTCGTCGTCGTCGCCGACGTCGTCATCATCATCATCATCATTGACGACGACGACGACGCTGATGGAATAATAATAAGCATAAGTCTGAGCATGACTATTCAATGCCGGCGGTGGCGGTTCTACATGGGGTATGAGTGGAGATGCATCCCCCCACCGGACTTTCGGAGTTACTTTTTTGCTTGTGAAAACCTATTCTTCGGTAAAAGTCTAGTAAACCTAACTGGGATGGCCTTTTTGCTTGTCAACCTATTTTTTCGGTAAAGGCGTAGTAAAATTATGGATAAAATTCCATTTTAAAAGCCTTTTTCGGCAATTTTTAATTTTTATTGATTTCATCTTCTATTTTCATCCCTCCAACAACTTTCTATGAATTCATTCACCCCCCCCCTCCCACCAAGAAATCCTGGAACCGCCACTGAATGCCGGTAAATATTTTGTCTCTCGTTTCAAATCTGTTCTCGCATTTTGCGCTTTATTCTTCGCAACTTGACCCTATGTTATCCCACTGTTTGGATTCTAAGAGGGAGCGGAATTTCTCATATATATATATATATATATATATATATATATATATATATATATATAAATGGAAGGCCATGTTAAATAAAGGTTTCTTGCTGAGCAAACGAGAATCGGAAAACTTTGGCTTTACAAGGCGTTATATGATTAGATTATTCTGATCTGTACACCTGTGATTACGACCAGTAGCGGTTTCACGTGGGGGATGAGTGGGGATGCATCCCCCACCGGACTTCCGGACTTTTTCGCTTGTGAGACCTATATTTTCGAGGTAAAAGTTTAGTTAAACTAGGAGGAAAACTGCGGATGACCTCTTAATCTCTTATTACTTGTCAACCTGTTTTTCGGTAAAAGTGCAGTAAAATTAGAGAAAAACTTTCTTTTGTCAGCCTTTTTCGGCAAGGTTTCTTGATTTTTCCATTCTGTTTAGACAATTCAGAAATATTAATTCAGGGACGCTATTCTATAAAAAAAACCTAAAAAAAACTAAATAAGGTCTAAATACACCATCATTGCTTTTCACAGTTCTTTCTATTCGTCGACAATAATATTTTATATTTTCGCTAATATTTTTCTGAAATTTCAATCGACTTTCTACCGTTTCCTTCCACTTTTTGACCTCACGAACAGGGTGGTGCAGCAGAAATATTAAATTTATCGACCATCTGGATCCTAGGGAGTATATAAGAAGTTAGGAGTACAGGCCTACGCATTTTCTTGCAAATTTTAAATTTTAAAACAGAGACAGGAAATTTTCAAGACATTTTCCAAGTGATATAATTTCATCCATGCATACTAGAATAGAATTCCTTGTTGTAAGTCCTCATTACATTATGCCTAAAGAGGAAATCTATTCCTTTACCTCGTAAACCTATAGAATCTGCGATAAAAACCCACTGTCTTGTGGTTTTTAATCAGCAGCATAGGCTTATAGCACTATAGGCCTATTTCAGGGATATTTTTACACCACCCTAACACCTCACAAGTGCCACAACACCCCCCCCATTTGAGGTCGACACCCTCCCAAAATTTGATAATGTGACAATGGTATGCATACAAAATGCATACTAATTAGCTCCGGACACCCCCAATTTGAGATCGACACCCCCCCAAATTCGCAATCCTAGAAATATCCCTGGCCTATTTTCTTTCGAAGTAATCATAATTATTACAATCATTAAGCTAACGCTCGATCGATAAGTAAGGCCCCGTTGACTTTAGGATTATTGCCAACGTAATCTCACAACGTAGTCTGACACGCTATGCCAGTTCTCGGTCGTAACGAGAAAGATTTGCAGATTTGCGACGATTTCGAGACATTTCTGAACAGTGTTCAATTGAGTTTTGAGCAAATCTTTTTGTTTACACGTACAACTAAACGGACATCCATTAAATTATTCCACCCTCTCTCCCTTCTCCCTCCTCTATCTATCTATCTATCTATCTATCTATCTATTTATCTATCTATCTATCTATCTATCTATCTATCTATCTATCTATCTATCTATCTATCTATCTATCTATCTATCTATCTATCTATCTATCTATCTATCTATCTATCTATCTATCTATCTATCTATCTATCTATCTATCTATCTATCTATCTATCTATCTATCTATCTATCTATCTATCTATCTATCTATCTATCTATCTATCTATCTATCTATCTATCTATCTTATCTATTTATAGTATATAGGTTATCCGTTGCTTCCATAATTACGAATAATTTGAAACTGACCCACTTCTGCGGACGGATAATGAGTAGGTGTTTAAGCGCATGTTTTGACAAAAAACGCAACTGCACATTACGTTCGGACAGGTGAAAATGTGCTAAAAATACAAACCCGTAGGACGTACAGGTGAATCTATATAGCGTCGTTTTACAGATCTACCTTTCACAATATACCTGTGTTGACTCGTCTCTGCGCTGATGAGCCTACCTTTTTGGCGTCATTTATATCTCGCGAATGTGAATATATTCGGTTTATTGAATGGCGTTTGGATGATTATTTTTGGGCATGTCATAGCCCAAAGTGTCACGCACATCAATATTAATGGTCACTCTCTCTACGGGACGCCAGAATGCGATATCCGATTTCCTGGAGCGACGATTCGTAAAAATTAAACAGTGAGTTACTAGCATTAGAATAAGACAAATGTAAACCCAATGGCAATACAGTAGAACTCCTAAAGTTATGGTTATAATTACCGTCGACTATAATTTATGTAGCGCCACTTTTAAGTTTAACATCCACGAAGTCAGTGTTTTATCCAGACTCAAGGCCTTTGGGGGGGGGAAGCCTTTGGGGGGATTGACTTGGCTGGAGGGAAAGACACATGCAGTTGAATGCAAAATTTGTGTAAGTGCTGGGATTTTTTTAGGGGGTGGGGAGAATGTTGAGGCTTTGAGGGGGAATCTCCCCCTAACAAGCCTGTATAAAACATTGCACGGAATGATCCGGTTTTAATCTTATTTCTTATAATAGAGCCTATCTGCAATTCCGAACGCCGTGTCGCTAGCCTTTGTTAATCAAAGGAAACGGCAGAATGCGTCGTTTTTTGCGAGTCCCTCCAATTTTTTCCTCTGCTTTCCAATCAGGATTGCATCAAAACATCGATTGATGCAGACCTAATTGGAGTCGTGAGACCTTCAAATGTTAGATCGGTACACGCTAGAGGAGGAGGAGGGAGAAAATGCGGGTTGCCGGCTGTCAGATGTCAATTTGCCTCGCCGATTGGCAGACGACTTCTGCCGCCGTCGACAGGGCTCGTCATTATACCGATAAGGAAATGATCGCTGATTGCTCGTGGGACTTTAGAGGATGTATTTGATGTGGGAGTTTTGATGTTGGAACTGTATAGAAGTGTTCACCAATAATAATAATAATAATAATAATAATAATAATAATAATAATAATAATAATAATAATAATAATAATAATAATAATAATAATAATAATAATAATAATAATAATAATAATAATAATAATAATAATAATAATAATAAACCTCTTCAGATGGAGAATGGTCTTGCCGACAGAGAGGCGCGTCCGCTTTCCCCTTTGAGAGTTCAACCCTTTGGTCTTCGCATTCCGAGCATACGACATCAAAGAATAACCAGCCTTTGAACAATCTGCCCTGCCCCCCTACATCCCTCCACCAGTCTTAGATTCCCCAGTGGTTAAATTACTTTTTCCGAGGTACCGGATCTCCTTATTTTCCCTACGCCACAAAATATCTTCAGAACTTTTTTTATTCATGTTAAACGAACATTTGCATGCATAGTTTCCCTGCTTGGTACAGTGACGTATTGACGTTCCGAGTTCCTATTCGAAACTTCTGCCTCCATCTCCCTCCGTTGTTATCTTTTGTCTTGTAAGCAGTCGCTGGATTGTGGTCGGGCGACACCTGCTGCTTTGCATGTCTCTCCCTACCAGGCGAGAGACCTCTTGGATTTTTCCTCGAGGTCTCCTTTGCGCTCTTCTCTAAATTCTCAGTGTACTTGTCCATAGTTTTTCTTTCATTTAGAGTACAGTTCGCGTTTTCTTTTTTTTCCCGTGCATGCAAAGTGCTAAAGTAAACAACAAAAGATCACAACGAATAAAAAGTACGTTCCGGATCTGATGTCAGACGTTCCGGATCTCTTGCCAGACGTCCTGGACCAGAGATCCGGCAAGATCCAGTTCAATGTAACCCCTAGATTTCCCCCACCAAAAATTTTTGCATCTTAGTGTGTAATGCGGTACCAATTTCTCATCACTCCCCCCATGAACTGCCATAAATCGATCCATCGCAGAGAAGAGTACATACAACGCTGGTCTACATCCTGTTCTCTATTCTCTACAAGCGTATAGGCCCTAGGCCTCTAGGCCGTGTACCTATCTACAATATCTTATCAATTACACTGCTCAATTAATTCATCCGACAGTAGATTACTATGTAAACTTTTGAACTGTAAATATTACAACGAAACGCTCACACTTTCATTAAGCCTCTCCATACAAAAGTTTACTTTGACCAGCAAGTTGGTCAGTAAGGACGTAAGCCCTGATACCGTTCTGTAATTTCTAAAGTGGCGCTACATAAATTGTCCATCATACTACTCTTGTCGCTGTCGGTTATTACAGTCATAACTTTAAGGCTTCTGCTGTAATTACAGTGCACCAGGGTTATTTCTAGGATTATCAATGGGGGAGGTGTCGGTATATTTTGGGGTCCATCCATGAAAAAGTCTGACAAGCAAAAAAGGTCAACCCAGGCTCAGATTGGGGGAGGTTGTTGGAGGCTGTCGGTCTCAAATTGGGGAGTGTCGGGGGGGGGGGGGGGTGTTAGGTGGTGCAAAAATCGATGGTACTTCAAATTCATCCGCAAAAGACCAGGTTATTCCGGAGATCAGTCAGAGGACAGAGGGAAAGACAGTTTAACTTATTTAACTAACTTATTCAGCATAATTAAACAATTTAAACCTGACTTGATCTGTTCTGATCTGGTCTGTATCCCCCCGACCTCCAACTGGTTTGACACTCGAATACCACTCTGGTTGAAAGTCTCGGACTTCCCAAACGCCCGAATCACCTACCTTGCCCTCACTCGGTTCCGACACACGAAGTAACTTGTGGTGTAATTCAAAGTCTCACTCGTTAGGCACCCTGGACACCCAACTTCGATATGCTCTACAGACATAAACTTGGATAAAAAATACCAATACCAATATATCCATGGGCGCCCGCATAATTAGAGCAAGAGGGCCCACTGGTCCCCATGGAAATTGCAAATACCAATATTTCACAGTGAAATTTGAAAACCTTACTGTGACCATTGTGTTATAATGCATGTGAGAAAGGAAAAATTTTTGGCGTAACCGTGACCATTGTGTTTTGCCCCTCCTGGAAAAATTTACGTGGGCGCCTATGAATATATCTTGCCCATTCCATAGCCTAGCTTAGCCTCTCACTGTAACTGAAACTGTAACTGAAAAATGGCATTAACTTTAACTGCAACCTATAACTGGAAAACAATTTCAATAACTTTAACTGTAACTGAAGAATATTCAATATCTGAAACCACACTGCTCAAAAAAGTGCGGGGTGGTGGTGTGTGGCTAGGGTGGATCGAGCCTAGCGCGTAAATTGAAGTTTACGACGACTGTGATACTGTACAGTGTACAATGTACAATGTACATAGTCGGGCGTTACGCAAAACGCAGGATATATGTTCTCCTGCGATCGCTCGCCGCGTCGCCCGTTACCGTTGAGCGATCGGCGTTTCGCCTGCCGTGAAGCGGCCGCTTCCAGGTCCTCTGCCTGTCGGGACCTATCTGCGCCGCCGTCGCCGTCGCCGTCGCCGTCATCCCGGACCGTCGCCGGGGACGCATCGCCCTTTATCTGCCGCGATAAATCTCGATCGGTCGATCGCTGCGACCGAAGTGATCCGTACGAACGATGGCGTGCATACGAAGCACCGCCGCCGTCGTCGTCGTCGTCGTCGTCCAGTAAGGGTAGAGGAGAGAAAGGAGGGCGACCGACGGGGAACGAGGGACCGCCGGCGGTCGATTGAAGTACGTACGCCCGATGCTAGGACCGACGGCCGGACGGACGGACGTCGGATGTTATTTGATGGCGAATTTATAGAGCGCCAGTTTTCGATATGGAATAATTTTGCCACGCGAAGGTTTAGAGCAGAGAGATATATAGATAGATAGCCAGATAGCTAGATAGATAAATAGGTAGGTAGACAGAGAGAGAGAGAGAGAGAGAGAGAGAGAGAGATGGGGGTGGAGCAACGATTCTTTCATTCAACGTGTCAAAAGCAGTAACTGCGACAATAATGTCAACGCATAATATAAATAAATGCCATGCGTGACTTCACACCATCCTCTACTTTTCCGTTGTTTGGGTGTTTGTATGTGGTTGATTTGTCAATCTACTTCGATCCTTACAACGCTCTATTCCAGTCAATTCGACAAAAGCGATGTCGACTCATGGGCGTCCACAGACATTTTTCAAGGGGGGCTAAACAAGGTCTTGTGACGAAGGAAACAAAAAGTACTGTATAAGATTGTCAAGAGCTATTGGACAAATTATACAATTTTTAGCGCTACAAGAAAGTTCATCGGATTCTTATATAAATTCAAATTTTAACTTAGTAGGTCTACTATTGGTTACTTTTTAGTAATTTTACTTGCTCGTAACTTCATAATTTTTCCAGGGGTGCAATTGCATCCCGTCCGGACGACCACGTGCAGGGTTATTTCTAAGATTATCAATTTGGGGGTGTCGGTATATTCTGGAGGGTCGCTCCCTGCTGAAAATCCGACAAGAAAAAACGTCATCCCTGGCCCAACAGATTTCCCCTTGTCCCTCCCTAAAATATTCTGACAAGACAAGCAAAAAAGGTCATCCCTGACTCAGGTTGGGACTATGAGGGGGGGGGCGTATAACTATAAGGACCAAATATGCCGACAATTCAATCGCTAACGTGTTGTCGGTAACTTTGCCGACATTTTATGACAGCCAACATATAATAATAATAATAATAATAATAATAATAATAATAATAATAATAATAATAATAATAATAACAACAACAAATGACGTTATATCAAGTCCGCAGACTGGAAACGACTCCAGATTGGAAACGGATCCCCCCTCCACTATAGCGCTTGAATGGAACATTGCACTCGGAAGCTGACACTTCACTCGTAGAAAATCGGTGCAACGGACCTCCGCTGTCCGGGCGACTCAATGATGATGATGATGATGATGATGATGATGATGATGATGATGATGATGATGATGATGATGATGATGATGATGATGATGATGATGATGATGATGATGATGTTTGAGATGATGATGATGATGATGATGATGATGATGATGATGATGATGATGAAAACCATGATTTTTCACTGGAATGATGATGTCCCCAAGTGGTTTTTTGCCAGATTGCTTTATATAATTATAAGCATTTTGCAATAATTATATATTTATAAGCACAATAATGCGTGTGGGAACGCAAGGGAACAGCGTTCCCACATCTATTTTTCCAGATTATCTCATGTGCAATAATGCGTGCTGCAATCGGTTTTGCTATCAGTGGCACTTGATGAGCAAACAAAGGTAGGCCTAATCACAATTTTATGACACTTGATGAGCACAAAAAATCATCATCAGATTCATCATCATGACTATAAATATAAAAAACTTTTAGGGGCCCATAGGAATTTCTCTAGACGGCCCTGAAAATGAGTTCCCAAAGCATTTTTCTTAGAAAAAAGCACCGGTTAAAACTACTGTGATAACTGATAACTCTACATTTAATGACCTAATTTTCGTAGACAACTTCTGAATTCGTTTTTCTGTTTCAACCGCTTACTGCCTCTTCGACACACAACTGTTGCTTCTGTCCACACCCCCTGCATAAAGCGTTTTTCTTTCTTGGTCCAACCCTCTGCTTAAACAATTTGCATTTACTTATAAATTCAGGCTCGCCGAGAGATGGCAGAGGGCAATGTCCCAGGGACCCGCCGACCTGTAGGGGTCCGAGCGGCCATCGTCTCTTGGGGCCGATTTTTTACAGAAACCTACGACAAAATACACGGTGACACTCAGTGTTGGAGTTGCCGGGGGGTTTGGAGGTGGACCCCCCCCCAGCTTACTTTGCAACCTTCCCAAAAATCGCATATCGGGTACATTCAGCTTCTGTCATTCATTGAATTTCAGTCCTCACCCCCCCCCAGCTCAAATTTCACAACTACAACACTGCACAGCGTTTTAAATTAGTTTAAAATAGCGTCCCTTTTAAAATTCATAGCAAACTGTACAGCTGGTGTGCCTCTTGTTTGAACACACTTCTGATGTCAACTTCGCAGTGACTTTTAGCAACGGTCTTCTATTAATTAATTATTTACCACCGATGATCTAATCATGTCGTCTGCCATTTGTGGATCGTGTCAATCAATGTCATTCGTGTGATCACAAGTTCAAAGGTTAAATTTCGCAGCAAAGGCGCCACTATTACTGTATTAGGCTTACGCAAGAACTAAAACGTTTTCTAGCAAACTGCACATTCAGAGGGAAAAAATTCCCGTTTCTTTCTTAGCTAAATTAAATGAAGCACTCAGCAAAGCCACGGATACTAGAAACAACAACAACAACAACCGCTACTACTACTACTACTACTACTACTACTACTACTACTACTACTACTACTACTACTACTACTACTACTACTACTACTACTACTACTACTACTACTACTACTACTACTACTACTACTACTACTACTACTACTACTACTACTACTACTACTACTACTACTACTACTACTAATAATAATAATAATAATGGTAATGAATATTCTTTAGGGGAAGGTTCTGAAAAAGAAAGAGACTTGGGGATAATCACCCATGAAGTATGAATCCATCTCACCAATGCATGGAGGCAGCAAAAAGGGAAACCAAATGTTGGGAATGGTGAAAAGGACAATTGTGAGTCTGACAAAGAGATAATCATTAAACTTTATAAGTCATTAGTAAGGCTCATCTGGAATACTGTGTTCAGGCTTGGAATCCATTCTTGAAAAAGATATAGAACTTTTAGAAAAAGTGCAAAGACGAGCAACGAAGATGGTCAATGGCTGCCATAATTTAAGCTACGAAAAAAGACTTCAATATTGTGGACTGACAACATTAGAAAGGAGAAGAGAAAGAGGGATTTGATAGAAACATACAAAATAATGACTGGGAAAGTAGATGTACCATATGATCGATTCTTTACATTGGCACACTATAGCAGCACAAGAGGCCACAAGTGCAAAATGTTTAATCAGAGGGTTGGTCCAAGAAAGAAAACTTTTTAGTGCAAGGGTTGTGGACAAATGGAACAGTTTGGACGAGGTGGGAGTGACAGTTGAAACAGTGAACGGATTCAAAGGCTATCTAGATAAACTAGGTTATTGAATGCAGATGGTTACATCAGTGGTTTTCACGCAGGCTTACTTAGCCTCTAAACCACTTAAAATCACATTATTATTATTATTATTATTATTATTATTATTATTATTATTATTATTATTACTACTACTACTACTAGGCCGTTTACTACTACTACTACTACTACTACTTCTACTGCTACTACTACTACTACTACTTAACTACTACTACTACTACTAGGCATTCATAGGCCTAACTTAACTTCTTGCTGTTTTTTCTCACAAGAAAAACCACTAACTAATGATTCTAGATCTGTGCTTGAGAACCACTATTTAACCCGGCCATTCATTCGCATAGGCCTAAGTTCTTGCTGTTTTTTTCTCACAAGAAAAACCACCAACTAATGCTAGAGTGCTAGACTATGTAGACAAATTACCGTAGTCCATATATGGCGCGAAAAATCTTTTAAATCCTTTTGGGTAACCGCAAAACTAAAACTTCACGAAGAATGAAACGGTTGCACTGCTGCACAATTTAACGCCGTAACTAATCATAGCATGTGATATAAAATTGCATTAGGCCATCTGGCGAACGTTAGTTGAAAAGAATCTTCTGAGTTTTGAAAAAATAGCAAAACAAAAGCTCTGATTCAATTCGAATGTAAATATGATGGCAAATATAGTTGACATAAGTATTTATATTTTTGCCATAAATAAGATAAAAAGAGAGAAATCGATATTGAAATTTCTTGAAAATTATCCTTTTAAAAAAAATTTGCCAGCAACATACCTTTTTACGCGCTTTACAGATCCTATGAGTATGGCAAAATCGCTTAACCCCTAAGTTCCTGAACAGCTCAGAGATTCCCTATTGTTAGTGGAGTTTCAGAGCAAAATGGTCGGAATACGCATTCCTTGCGTTATTGCAAAATAAGATAAATTTTTAAAAAACTATAAGCCGGGGGTTTCTAAACGTTTTGGAACTGTACGAGTGCGACTCAATTCAGCGGCTTTGTAGCACGACTCGACCCTGCAAATTATTGTGAACTGAAATTAAATAAAATACTAATCATTATAACATAAACCTTATATGAAGTATGGCAGGCACATAAATTTCTTAAAACCTAAGCTTACTTGCAAATTTCAAGGCTTGTTATTTTGTGGTATTGGTTAGAACATGCCACGGTTCTTGTCGGTTAATTCGCCGCCAATAGTTTATTCAATAGGGTTTAGGATTAGGGTTTGGGTTAGAGTTAGGGTGTTAAGCTGGCTGTGATTTTACAGAAAAGCCCTTACATTTACCCAATGTTGGCGGTGAATTAACCGACAAGTACCCATGCCACTTTTGAATCTAATTGTGCGTAACACCGCAACCCATTAGACTGAGCCCTGCGACCCACTTTTGAGTCGCAACCCACATTTTGGAAAACACTATCGTATATTTATATTTATAATTATTTGTCTTGTTACACTAGCGGCGAAAACACTCGCTAGATAGATAATATAATAATAATTATTATATAATCTATCTAATTATTATTAGTTGAAACGACAATAGATGATCAGCTGGGTATTAGCATCAGAAATGAATCCCAATTTAATAAAATAACCGAAAGATAAATAAATGTTCCAAAGAGTAACATTCATTTCTAAACTGTATTTTCAATGTAATTTCAAACCACTTACAAACTATCACTAAATCAGGGATAATGTTACACCCCCTAACACCCCCCCCAATTTGAGGTCGACACCCTCCACAATTTGGTAATGTGACAATGGATGCATATAAAATGCATACTAATTAGCCCTGAGCATCCCCAAATGGAGAAGTAGGCCCTACACTCCCCAACGTTTATTCTCGGATGACCTTTTTTGCTTGTCAGCCTTTTTTCATCTTTTTTCGAGACTTGATAACGTTTTTTTGCTTGTAAAGCCTTTTTTTGGCCAGAAACTTCCAAATTCCGACACCCCTCCAGATTTTCCTGACACCCCGAAATTCACAATTCTAGAAATAACCCTGCACTAAATAACAAAAGATTTATTAGCAATACTACCGTAAATTTCCTAATAAAAGATGGCTCTCTAGCATAAGTCCGGTAGCCAATAGGCCCTACAAGCTGTGGTAAAGGTTGTTTGTGGTTTTTATTCGAGGATTTACGGTAGTAAAAGACTGCAGCTAGAACGGTCTATGTTCACTCTCATCAAAAAGCAAAAAAACGGAACTAGTCAACAATAATTAATACTTCGTGAACAACAACAATACGGATATGTTTCAGAAACATCAGAGTTAACAACAGCAAGTAAAACATAATTCTAGTGTAGCGTATTAATTGAACAACTAGCATTTACATAGCCACAAGCCACAAGGGCGGCCCCCTATTTAGGGGGGAGGCCGCTTCCCCACGACTAAAGTTGTGAGATTCACGCAAAACCGGTGAGTAGGTTGGGGGTGGGTAGAGGTAGTATGATCACGAAACCTCAAAGCGCTGGAGACGATGACCTTTTAGTTTTACTATTTAAGGCTTTTGGCTGGAAAATGTTGAAATTAGGGATATTTTTACACCCCCTAACACCTCCCCCAATCTGAAATCGACACCCCAACACCCTCCAATTTTAGCTTGGGATGACTTTTTTGCTTGTCAGACTTTTTTGGTAGGGACACTCAAAATGTACCCCCCAAATTGATAATCTTAGAAATAACCCTGGTTGAAATGCCCTCCCTATTCTGAAATCCTGGCTGCACCACTGACAACTGACAACATGGCTGCCCTTGTGAGAAAAGAAAAACAACTGCGACGTCTACTACAGAATATATAGAAGAAAATCGTTTAAATAAGAAATGGTTGTCAAAAATTTCATTCTCAATTTCAACTATTTTCCGACTTTTACAGTATAAACTTTTCCACAGATTTCTGAGCTGACACACAGTTGAAGATCAAATCTTATGTTACAACTTCGTGCAAAGTGAAACGACGCCTCAAGTAAAAGACAGCACGAATTCCTCACCCTAAAACCCGATATTCAAAAGCAGTGGCGGTTCCAGGATTTCTTGGTGGGGGGATGAAATGAATTCAAAGGAAGTTGGTGGGGGATGAAAATAGAAGAAAAATCAATAAGCTTTGCCGAAAAAGGCTGACAAAATAGAATTTTACCCCCTAATTTCACTACTCTTTTACCAAAAAAATAGGTTGACAAGCAAAGAAAAAGGTCATCCGGCAGTTTTTCCTCATAGTTTTACTAGACTTCTACCCAGAATTAGGTTTCACAACCAAGAAAAGTCCGGTTTGGGGGATGCATTCCCACTCATCCCCCACGTGGAACCGCCACTGTTCAAAAGCTTCTTCATTTAAAGGTACAGATTAAACAAGAACACTTTGCAATTGATTAAAAGATCTGAAAAACTATTATCTAGAACATTTTTGATAAGATGAAACTACTGAGTGCCAGCGTACAGGCAACAGATCAAATTTAACAGCAATTAATACAACTATATATCTAACAACTAAAACTAAAAATTTACCTTAATTTACAGCAATTTTTCTTCAATAACAACTTTAGTTTTAATATTAAAAAAGGTTTTAAACGGGCTGTAGAACATTGAAAAATGCTAAATTATAAATGTCACTGACAAAACAAAAATTACAATATCCATTGCAAATTACAAAGCAAACACAAATATATACTAAAACACGACAGCTATAAGTTTTAAGGAATGAAAAATTGTCAAAAAATATTGAAAATACAGCAAAACAGCTTTTAAATATACCATAATGAACAAACTTAGAACAGCATGGGAACTTATATTTAACAGAATTTGGACACATTCACACTTTGAGACTGTGAAAATCTAATTATTTTGCCTACTTTATCTATAGATAAAGTCCATGACTTGCCCAGATGTCTTGGGACCTATTGGTCATTAAATAGAGATGGTCATACAAGTACTGATGTACTGTATTGGTGAGTGGTGACCAGTAGTTAGTGAAAATTTGGGAATAATAAATATTAATTACCGGTAGGCACTTTTATAGCACCATTTCTAACACTCTAAAGGTATAAATCAATGGTACTTCAATTCCATCAGCAAAAGACCGGGTCCTTCCAGGAATCAGTTAATGAGAAAGCAAGGTGGAGCTATGGAGGATATGCTAATTTAAAGAGATGGGTTTTTAGTCCAGATTGGAAAATGCTCAATTCTTTGGAAGATGAGTGCTTTGTTGAGGGAATGGTTTCATTTGTTGGAAGATCTTTGGAGACAGTCGGAAAACTGAACCCTCGTCAGAGATCTCGGTCCCCCGTGCTGAAATCTTAGACAGGAAACTGTCTCAGCTAATCATATTCGATTTCTTCTTTTGACAAACACAGATTTTGAAAACCTGGACTGAAATAATGTGATCTTGATCTGTGCAGAAACTCTTGACAAAACTCTAAATGGTCTGCAGAGAAGGAACTTATTATCAAACTGCTGCATACCACAGAACAAGAATTAGTAGCATTGAAGCAGTTAGAACCACAATAAGCATAGTTGGCTCAAACTACTCAACAGAATGCAATGGGAATGAAGCACAATAGTCCAACGGTCCTTGAGAGCAGTGGCGACTCCACAGGGGGGCCTGTGCCCCCTACTGAGTGCCTGCCCCCCCAGTGGCCCTCCTGTTTGGACCCGATATTTAACACTAAATACCTAAAAACAAATGGTTGGCCACCCCATGATTAGAAGTTGCCACCCCAACGGTCCCACTTGCCAAATCCTGGAGCCGCCACTGCTTGAGAGATGATCTGCCAAATGCATGTGATAAGGCATGATAAGTTCAAGGCTTGCATAGGTCAGAGATCTTTGTTTGTTTCTGCTTCATGCTCTCAGCCAGCTGACTTAGTTGTGAATGTGTAGTTATCAAGTGTTTACTTGTGGGAAGGAAAGGTTGGCAATAGCAATCAATCAGCAAAAACCTTAAGAAATTGAGTGGTTCTAACCTTTCAGTTCTTCTACTATTGCGTTTACCTATCGAATGACCTTTAACCTTTTACCTGTAATGTTACATTTAATTAAATTTTCATGTTTAGGCTCAGTTTTATTATGCAAACAAATTAAGTTAACAATATACAAGCAATTTAAAAATTTAAAAATTGACAATGGCAAACCTGACTTTCACTATTCGTTGTATAAAGAGTTTCATAATCAACTGATCCCATTCAAACACAATGCACAAATTAACAATAGTCTAAAGCAATGAATTACAGTCAACCTTTTCAAAACTATTCAGATTTGATTTGCATAAATTCTCTTCTGAGAACAATTGCATGTTTCAAGATCTCAACACTTCCAAATTACAGCTTACGAGCATCACCAAGTTCTGTAATCCTTAATTGGTTTTCGTCATGAAACGTCTGATCTGCACTGAGTGAACGTGATTTCTTGTTTCGCGTAAAGCGCTTCTTTAGCGCACTTGAAAACGATTTCTTTTTTGTTTCCACTGCAAAGAAGAACATAATCCTTATAATTTAATAGAAAACAGAATTCTGCCCAAAATTTACACAGATAAAGCTACTGCTTTTCATAATACAACAACTGAACACTACAAGTTGTCTCAGAAAAAAAAAGGGAAAAACTATGATTTCTTAAAAATTCCTAAATATATTTCTAACAAAATATGTGCTGTTTTTTTTCTGAGACACCCTGCACACTTTGGTGTCTTGGATGATGCGAATATAAGCTCCTCTATTAACATTTAGCACCATTCTGTCATTGGTCCAAACTGTCCTTAATTAAAATTCTGATCAAAGTCTGAGTTGGCCAGATACCCAATTTTAATCAGATGATTCGTCCTCTGTCCATGTATTAACTTCACACAACAATGATTACTGCCAATGAACCAACCACTCTTAGTAAAATTCTGAATAAGAATATTATGTTGAAACTGCAAATTAAATTCCAGAACTGCCAATAATTTTAATCCTTATAGAATTCTAGATGTCTTACCAGTTAAAACAACTGCTAGAAAGAACATGACCAGACAGTCTAATTAATATGTGTCTTGCCATTTACTATGAACACGTTTATTACTTTAGTTATTTTCTCACAAAATTTCCGACCAGAGAAATATACAGGCCTGTCATTTATTTGCTATGCTTGAAGAAGTGATATAAATAGCATCAACTCTTGACTTTGACCTCTGTTATGCCACAGCGCTATATAAATTGGTCAGCCAGTAGTAGTAGTAGTAGTAGTAGTAGTAGTAGTAGTAGTAGTAGTAGTAGTAGTAGTAGTAGTAGTAGCAGCAGCAGCAGCAGCAGCAGCAGCAGCAGTAAACACACTGAAATGTTTGTTGACCAAACTGTTCACAGCCAATCACACAAGTTCATGAAACACATAAACTGCCCAGAGCCCATGCCCTGGGAAATCATTAATTTGACAGAACACTATATTTATATGAAATTTTCCAAATATCACAAAAAGAAAGTCTAAACCATGAATACAGAAGCTGAATTTAAAAAAATAATAAAATATTTTGCTCTCTTTGACAAAACAAACACAAAAGTAAAAAAGAAAAGAAAATTAAGAAATGCTCACAAAACTAAACACAATTCAGTCTTTGTTTCATTCAACATAAGATATCCATTAATTTTAATCAATGCTGTTGCTGGCATAGAACTCGAGTAGTTTCAAGTTAATGATCATCATTTGCCAATTGAAATGCATTCAATCGACCACACAATAATAATAATAATATACCCAGTCATTTCAGAACTGACTGCAGATAAAATCGTTATCTCATGCAAAGAACTACCGTAATTAAAGGAAATGCTTAAAACAGTTAAGTTGCATGTTGTGAGTTTTCTTCACCAATAATTCCAATACAGAGACTAAGTCTATATTGTGCTGAATACCCCTTAACCATGTATTTAACTGTAACTCAATGCAAAATGGACGGATATATCTGGGATCCCCAGTTAAGGGGTTAATTAAGAAATCAGCATCTATTTAGAAACCACTCTAATATAATGTAATGTAATAGCGTTCTTATGTAGCTTTGGCATGTTAAGTGTTTTTTACTTTTAGAGTTAAAAAGGTGACTAAGGGTTCGTCCATATAGTATGTACACAAAAAATCATATTTCCCCCTCCCCCCGTTGTACATAGCGCACATAGGAAAAATCTCCAAAATCCAAACCCCTCAGAGCGTACGTACTATATGGATGGACCCTAAACTAATGGCAGAAAGATAAATGGTCCAAAGTGAAATCAGTAAAACAAAAAAGGCAAATT
This sequence comes from Metaphire vulgaris, assembly GCA_018105865.1. Taxonomy (NCBI): domain Eukaryota; kingdom Metazoa; phylum Annelida; class Clitellata; order Crassiclitellata; family Megascolecidae; genus Metaphire; species Metaphire vulgaris. Next base: position 7,178,404 of record CM030867.1, on the reverse strand, counting down.
TCTTGGAATGATCAACTCTGAGAGATCTGCTGTCCCACAAAAACTGGTCATGGGAAACTACAGTCGAACTCATCTTATACAGCATTCAAAGGAATATCTACAGTTCAAACAGATCTGAACTAAAATACTATACGGATACTGAACAGAGTACAACTATCATGCACAGACGATCACAATGGTCAAGTTCAACCATAAAAAAACAGATCAACACAGATGAAAGTTTTAGTTGAAGATTAGATATTGTAGTACTTAATTAATGATTGAATGGAGAAGACAACGAAATCTATTTCAATACATGCCGCCTTCACCACTGTCCGAAGGTAACGCTCTAGACTGTTCGATTCCTGATTGCATCAAGTGCAAGAAGCAGAAAAATCAGAATACACGTGTATGTGGCTCCTAAAGGTTCCTTTGATAATAATGCAATTCTGATTTTAAAGTGACCAAATAACAAAATATGAGCATACAAATCTTTCCCGCTGTTCTATCAATCTCTCTTCCGCCGGAAATCAGAAGGATCAAAGACCGCCCATTTTAAAAAACAGACAGAAAAATCATCTATTTCGGGAGTCATACCCTTTGTAAAGCGCCTTTGTCTTTGGCTCTGCTGCGCTTACGCGCTATATAAATAGTCCAGTATACATACATACATACATACAAACATACACACATACACTGACTGATCTCTGGAAATGATGTGAGTTTTTGCTGATGGACTAGAAATACCATTGACTGATACCTTTATGTATTAGAAATGGTGCTACAAAAGCATATAGGACCTAATTATTATATTAATTAATTATCAAAGCAAAGTGAATAAAACAGTACAGACCAACAAATGTAATGTCAAAAACTTCTCTCTTTACCAACTCAATGACTTTAAAGCTTATGATATACCGACAATTAATTTATTTAACTGTTCATAGAAGATGGCAGATTGACAACATCATTTCCGGAAGCAGGGGTCTTTGGTTTTTGGTTTTGACCGTGATCAACTTTGGAAAAATCTTGACAAGCAAAAAGATTATTTCTCTATTTTTTCCTGACAAGCAAAAAAATGTCCTCACCTCTTAAACCATTACATTCTATGGCCAAGGGGAAAGGTTTGACCTCCAAAGTCGCGTCAAAAAATTAAAAATGCATAGAAACTCATTAAAAATATTTTGTTTTTGGCAGCCATGGGGGTTTAACCCCCAACCCCTCCTTGGCTATGCCACTGGGTAACATGCTAGAGAGGCATGATGACGAAACAGAATTGAGTTCTGCTTGAGTCCCAAGGTCGACACAGCCCTACTCGTTAGAGGGGAGGTGGAAAAATGATGAGCGGTGCTAAGTTGCAAGGTAAAACGTGGGTCTGGGGAAGTAATGGCAACCTACCCCAGGCTTATACCACCTATGTCACTGATTACCTGGACTGGAGATAAGAGTCGAACCCCAACGGGGTTGAACGAGTGTGTAGGACCTACCTCTGCCCATTTACTCAATTTTCACATGTATTTAATCATAAATCAAGCAAGATCAGCAAAAAAATAAATGATACTGTTTCAGGATCCTCTTTTATTTCAGCTTGTTCATAAGACTGGGATCGATAAACATTATACACATTGTCTCAGCACTGCTTTTGTTGCTCAGGATTTGAACAATTTCAGTGCAATGATCAGCAGAATAGTGAATCAAGAAAACAAACCTAGTACAGGTTCTGCAGCACTTGGACCTATAGTATCGGTATTCTGTTTCATGTTTGGAGCCTTGGCCATCTACATAAGACACAAAACAACATCATCAAAACTAGGGATGGCTGATCTTTTGTGCTGAAATGGGGTCATTTTAAATATCAATAAATACACTAACTTAGTAACAGTTACAACAGCAGCAGACCACTTTATTCTGTCCCAGAATTCCATCCACATAATTTCTTTATGTTACAGAAAGCTGGGCGATAAACATTTTTATATCATATCCCATGATACTCCTTTTAAATAACTTATGCCACACTGGAATCAATTATGTTGTTCACCGACAACTTCACAATCAATAGATAACTTTAAAGCACAATAACTTAACAAAACACAACGAGGACTGTAGGACAAGCAAAAACATGAGAACTTCAGTTAATTTATTACAAACTATTGCATCTCTAATAAAGGCAAAGGCAATTTTGCAAAATTATCAAAAAAATACAATGCCAAACAACAACACAAACTGTTATTAATTAACCATAGTCATACAATGACCATTTTATTAACCCCTTAACCGCGTATTTAACTGTAACTCAATGTAAAATGGACGGATATATCCGGGATCCCCAGTTAAGGGGTTAAGAAAATAAATACTTCAATTGGGATTCTTGGACAGAATATTACTTAATAAAGTGGTCCACTGCTGCTACAGAGTTAAACAAATTACTGATACAGTTAATTGTAGGCACAGATTTCTTCTAAATGAATGGCAACTTGATTCAGCAACTATTAAGGATGAGAACCGCTGGTCTATAGCATCATCATCATCATCATCATCATCATCATCATCATCATCATCATCATCATCATCATCATCATCATCATCATCATCATCATCATCATCATCATCATCATCATCATCATCATCATCATCATCATCATCATCATTCATCTTCATGGACGCAATACCTGTTGGTGTCTATTGCAATTTGAGTTCACCTCCTCCATTTGTCTCTGTCTTGTATGGCTTTGTAAGCTTCATATATTATGTCTATGTTGCACCATTCTTTAATATTGTCTCTCTATTCTTTTCGTGGTCTTTTTCTGATGTTTTTGCCTTCCATTACTCCGAGCATGATCCTTTTCATCAGCCTTTCGTCGTTCAGTCTGCAGATATGGCCAAATAGTTGGAGTTTCCTTTCAGTGACTGTTTGGATGATGTCTTTCCTCTTGCACATTTATTTAATATTGGATATGAACTGTGTTAAGCGCTCTTGTTGTAGGCCTTAGCCTTGTCTACTGCGCTATATAAATTGTCAATAAATAAATAAATAAATAAAATGCTGATGGACCAAGATCGGTTTGCACACAAACTAAAAACGCATCTATTTGAAATCTCATACCAGATGTCTCTTTAAAGCGCTCTTGACTATGGCCTTCACCAGGCAGATAGCGCTATATAAATTGTCGTTTAATAATAATAATAATAATGCTCATTCTTTGCTTTACCTTTAAGCTGTTGATTTTGTCAGGCATTACTATTCAGCATATCCTTAAAGTCGTGTGACAAACCAACCTTCTGCACACTTGTGATGGTGATAGTCTCTAACTGAGATGGCACATTCGGGTGATGAGACAATTGATGAAGGACAGTCTCTGTCGTGCTGTTCACTCCATTTGCTGCACTTTTATCTGAAAAATGCAAAAATCCATTCAAATCAAAGCAGTGGCGGCTCTAGGATTTGGCAAGTGGGGGGCCGTTGGGGTGGCAACTTCTAATCATGGGGGCCAACCATTCGTTGTTTAATGTATGTAGCATTAAGTATAGGGTCCCAACAGGGGGGCCACTGAGGGGGCCAGGCACTCAATAAGGGGGCACGGGATCCCCCCTGCCCCCTCCCGGTGGAGTCGCCACTGAATCAAAGCTATAATTCACCAGATAAAGGCTCTGGAGTACCCAGTAGTTTCTCTCTAACACAACATTCATGATTATCCCACTCACAAAGAAAGCAAATTAAATCAAGCCCACCACCTTCTTCTCATGCATCTCACCATCAGTTGCAATTCACCAAGTAAGATTGTAAAATCTTGTGACTATAAATTCACATACCTGTATATAGCACTTTCAAAAGCAGTAGCTGCTTATCCTTAGTCTAAATTTGAAATACCTCTGACTGATCTCTGTAATGACCTGGTCTTTTGCGGATGGATTTGAAGTACCATCGATTGATACCCTTGAGTATTAGAAATGGTACTATAGAAGTGCATAATTATTATTATTATTATTATTATTATTATTATTTATAGAAGAAATATAGAATGCACTATATTTTTTTCAGAGGAGAAAGCTATTCTAATACTGTTCAGTTCAGCAGAATTCTTTGCTTATAGTACCATTAAGTTTTGGTGAGTTCTCTTGCTGGTCTCTTAGTCTTTCTGTCGTAGTTGTTTTCGTAGTAGCAGTGATGCCTCCTGGCATCGAGAGATGGCTCTTTTCAATTCGACGTCTTGGAGGACTCTGCTCCAAATCAATTAATTTGCCCCACGACGATTCATTCGAGTCCACGAAGAGAAACTAAGCATACACAAAATAGTCAAGTTGTAACTACTGACAAGGTATACAAAGGTATTATTATAACAACTGAATCAAGAAAACATGGAGCAATAACTAATAAAAAACAATGATTAATTTGTGATAAAACCTAGAGTAGAATATAAAGATGAGATCAATTCCAGAGACAGTGGCATAGCCAAGGGGGGGTTTTGGGGTTAAAACCCCTGTTTGTTGATGGAAAAAAATGTTAACGTGTTTTCAAGCATTTTTATTTTTGGGCACGGTTTTGGGGTTCAAAACCCCTGGCTGGTACGTTGAGGACCTTTTTTTGCCTGTCAGTATGTTTAAAGGAAAAAAAATGATGATGACCTCTTTTTTGCTTGTCAAGATTTTTTTTCAAAGTTGGTCACGACCAAAACCAAAACCCAAAACCCCCTTGTGGAAATCCTGGTGGCTACCGGTATGTCACTGTCCAGAGATAAGTCAGAGCGGGAAGTGGAGAAGCAGCAAGGCAGTCTATGAAAAAAGAAACAGAAACAGTCCATCCCACCTCAGCTGTAACTGTTTGGATTTTGACTTAGTAGTTAATGTCAGAAAAACAGGACCAAAATTTATGCTAAATTTTCTACAGTGGGTCATACTCAAAATGAAATATGCTACATGAATTGAAATTTATGAGAATTAGACTACTATAAATGAATGAATATGGATGTCAAGAGAGAAAAAGTTAGTAAATATGTCTCAAAAAGTCTGTGTAACAATGAAGCAATGCAGCACATAATAGTGTATAGATTAATTATTATTTTTGAACTTCTATAGCACCAAATCTTATACTCAAGAATATCAACTGATGGTATTCCAAATTCGTACCGCAAAAGACCAGGTCAATTCCAGAGATCGGTCAGAGTGGGAAATGGGGAAGACAACAAGACAGACTATGAAAAAGAGAAACAGAAAGAGACAGTTGATCTCACCTCAGCTGTAACTGATCCTGAAGTAGTTGAGGAAAGGTGAGGTCGTCCAATCAATGGAATAATCCGCCTGCTGCTTGGCTTATGTCTCAGGTCTTCAATGCTAACCAATGCTTGGCCAAGCAAGCCGTCTAAAACGACACATAAACACACAGCAAAAAACCAATATAGCGCAATTTCATTAACGTGTAATGTTAGAATGTAATGTAATGAGATGCAATATAATCAGAATGGGTAATTGTTAGTTAAGAATGATGGTTATCTTATCTTAAGAATGATACTTATCTTATGTTATCTGAATTGGCGAATAAGATTTCTATTAATCAGTTTTTGAGGAGTCTTCTACAGTAGAACTTCGTTATAACGGACTCTGTTATAACTGTTGTGATATGTTGCATATCGATTACTTTCTTACTTATCTTGTATCTAGATTTAGAGTCTTTGGCTGGATTCTGTTTCTTCCGTTTTTGGTTGTTGCTGATGATATGGACCTTTGCAAGAATACAATCTTTTAAATCAACCAAATTTCATAATTTAATACAACATTGCGCTCTGAGCCTCCAACATAACGTATAAATCAGCTATAATGTATAATTGGTTATAACGTACTGCAATGTATGGTTCTGTGTGTTGTACTGCCATATAGGATGGCATTGGATATAAGGTACCTTGGATATTACATAATAAATTTTACAGACCCATTAAGTACATTGTAATGAAGTTTCACCGTATTATGCTTTGAGTAAATAAAAGAAATTTTGGTTTGTGGTGCTGTTAACAGTGGCGGCTCCACGGGGCCGTGCCCCTATTGAGCGCCTGCCCCCTCCCAGTGGCCCCCCTGTTGGGACCTATACTTAATAATACATACCTAACAATAAATGGTTGGGTCCCATGATTAGAAGTTGCCACCCCAACACCCCCTCACTTGCCAAATCCTGGAGCCGCCACTGGCTGTTAAAGAAGAAATTCTTGCATGAGTAATTGAGTATTCTATTCTGCCCTGAAATATACAATTGTGTCTGCTGCACATTCTATAGAGATACCAGTGAGAGAAGCCCTGGGCATTTGGGCATGAGTATGAGTTGACGTCAAGCAAACATAAGACATGTCCTTTTGGTATTTCACACACAATTTAATTGCCCATTGACTCACCGCCCTTCGGTTTACTTTGGTCATAAACTTCAAATGTCATCTGTTTAGTGTCGCTGTTTGTATCACTAGACCAAAAAATAACACATTAAATTAATACACAGTAGACTAGATTCAATTTTAGTCTAGCTTGAAACCAGTTTTGGATCCAATGAATTCATGTTGTCATCTAGTCCAGGGTTTCCCAAACATTTTTAAACCTCAGTCCACTTCAGGGGTTTTGTAACACGCCGCAACCGTAATCATAGTAGGCCATACTACTATGTAATATCAAAAACAAAAATGCATTAGGCCATCTGGCGAACGTTAGTTGAAAAGAATCTTCTGAGTTTTGGAAAAATGGCAAAACAAAAGCTCTGATTCAATTCGAATGTAAATATCATGGAAAATATTTTAGACATAAGTTTTTATTTTTGCCAAAAATAAGACAAAAGGAGATAAATAGAAATTGAAATTTCTAGAAAATTATCTTTTTAAAATTTGCCACGAACATACCTTTTTAGGCGCCTTACAAATCCTATGAGAATGGCAAAATCGCTTAACCGCTAGGTTTCCCAATGCTCAGAGATTCCTGTTGTTATTGGAGTTTCAGAGCAAAATGGTCGGAATATGCATTCCTTGCGTTATTGCAAAATTACTGTACGCCAGGGTTTCCAAAACCTGTTGGAGCTGTGCATCTCACTTCAGTGGCTTTGTAACATGCCGCGATCCAGCAAACTTATTGTCAACAAACATTGGATAAAACACTAATCATTTTAATATAGGCTGTGTATGGAGGATTGCAGGCATGTAAATTTCTTAAAACACTAAGCCATCTTGCAGCTTTCAAAGCATGTGGCATTGTGGTATTGTTTAGAAAATGACACTTTTGAACCAAATTTCGCGCTACCCTGCGACCTATTAGACTGAGTCCTGCGACCCACTTTTGGGTCACAACCCACAGTTTTGGAAGCACTGATCCAGTATCACATAGTAATAGCATACATATGCGTAAATGCATTGAGCAAATACCATCACAAAGAAGGAGTTAAAAACAGAAACCGAATACACTCAAAATCACTGCCTTGTAATGCCATTGGTCATCAGTTTGCATTACTAAATGATATCTGATATCTATAATATTAAGATCGTTATCTGTATGTCTCTCTGTTACCTTCAAGCGTTCTGATTGGTTGACTGTTGGTAGACGGTTTAGACCGTTTAGTCCTTACGTCGCGATGCGTTGGTGGGCGAGCGTTGACTATTGGTAGACCGTTTAGTCCTTACGTCGCGATGCGTTGGTGGACGATGTTCGAAGACGACGTTGCTATTGGTAACAATTGTTCGTAGAATCGTAGTTTAACACGGTTTAGTCGAGTCATTGCAGCGTCAGAGGGCTGGGCGTGCGACGACGTTGCTATTGGTAACAATTGTTCGTAGCTTGAGAAAGTTGCGCAATTTTAACGTACATACATTTTAACGTACACAAAAAATACGTGTACAGCGTCACAAATGGTCACAGTTGCGTGATTTTAACGTACATAGGCCTAATTATTACGTGGCGCAGAGCTTGGCTAGGTGGCGATCATTGAAATGTTGTTCAGCATGAATTCAATGATTGGGTATTAGGTATAGGTATTGGATTAGTATTATCCTGCACTGCGAGCCGTCAGAAGCGCAGATGCCGATGCGAGCGTAGACGCCAGACAGCATCTTTCTAGTATATATATATATATATATATATATATATATATATATATATAATTATAATTACATATATAAAAATTATTTTTATATATACACACTGTAACACTGTTCTCATATATATATATATATATATATATATATATATTGACTTTGGTAGATATATATATATATATATATATATATATATATATATATATAAAAGTCGTTTCCTTCATAGCCACAACGTCTCAGCCATGATGACCCTTTGGCTAGAATGACACTGCCTGTCTGATCCCCACCTTTTTGCTATATAGGTATTCCAAATTCTGACTACATGCCTAAGAATGAGCAGTACTTTGGTACTACTTTTAAAAGTGCTATATAAATTCAAGAGATTGTTACCTTTATTTGCATACTTATATCATACTCATGAAAAGAAAGAAAGTCTTGTAGCAAAGCACAGATTCAAACAGCACTGCATGGATATTCCTTCTGGCCCACTGAGACCTGTGCAGATGGGGTTTAACTGTGAATGCAATGATGAGAAACATCTGTGTTAATTTATATTCTCTCACAAGATGGCATCATCTTCCATTGCACTGTCAGACTCTTCCACATAACACGATAAATTCTTTACAAGTTCCACATTCACATTTTATGGAAGATGTTTAGTGTTGAAACATTAAATCCATAACAACTGGCACGCTATGATAGTTATATACCCGCTATGATAGTTAATACCGTATTTATTACATACATAAAACTCTTGTGTTATGAATAAATGTGCAACAAATAACGAATAGTACACAAAGGTCTTAGATTGGATCCAGACACTATCTCATCACACACATCAAGATCGGGATTCTCTCCAATCCCCTACTGTAATAGTATTTCTCCAAACTGTATTTGTTTACTAAAGCTGAGAGTTGAAAGTCTGATGTTGGCCAGTTTCATCGATACAAAATTTACACCATACAATCATCATCCTTAACAGGGCTTTTTTCGGTGGGAACAGGAACGCACAAGAACGGCGTTCCCACACCTTTTCTGCCAGATTGTATATATATAATTATGGATATGTACTAATGCTTTTGGGAATGTACAGGTATGGCGTTACCACGCCTGTTTTTATTGATGAGCAAAAAAGGATGAGTTCCCAAACCTTTTTTCCTAGAAAAAAGCCCTGATCCTTAATATTAACCCCTTAACTGTGTATTTAACTGTAGCTCAATGTAAAATGGACGGATATATCCGGGCTCCCCAGTTAAGGGGTTAAACCATGTGCTAAGAGTAAGTACATTGTTGCTCTCTTTCTCTTCAGTTTAAAACTCTGTGGCATTACTTTTGTAGACTGCTTTTAATATACCAATTATTTCTCTAAGGGTGTTTGTTTTCTTCAAGTTGGAGCCATCCATTAATTCAAGCACTGTCATGTTTCAATCATTATACAGGTCCAAATACATTGAGTTCCTGTTTCACCTTTTGTATCAGAATTCAGCACACTGGAAGTTAATCTAACAGCTTCATACACGATAAATTTCTGAAAGTGACACTGTTTAATATAAAATGAAGGCAAGGTATATTATGAATATATAAAGAATAATGCATAATAATTGATGTGCATAAAAATAAGTAGGCACTGCAGTACTATTTTTGAAGGTGCTATATAAATTTATGAGATTTTACTTACCTATGGTGAATAAAGTTAATTTCTGTCCATTTGCTCAATCACAACTAAGCACTTAACAATGATTAAGAGACGGAATACAGAGATGGAATGTGTCCCAAGGCTCTGGAATTCACTACCATCATCGCTTTGTAAAACCAGCTCATTATCATCGTTTAGATTTAGTCTTAAGATATACCTGTCTGGCTCGGCCTATCCCCCTTAAATTGCTCCCCCACCGAAGGGACTGACCATTCTGGCTTGACCTGGCTCTTGTTCACCATCCGCTGATGCCCTGGGCATCATGATAGTGGCACCATATAAGTTTCTTGATTGATTGATTGATTGACTGACTGATTGATTGATTGATTGGTAATTCTTTAGAAGAGGCACTATACAAATATTCTGTTACTTTACATTATAGTTAACATTCTTAGAGGAATCAGTTGATTTAACCGGCATATAATTTTGTTGGTACTGCACATTTTATTTATCAATCACTTTTTTCATTTGGCAATTTTGAGCCGAATTCAAGTATGTTAATTCATCAACAATCACAATTCTTACAAGAAATGCATTCATCGTACAAATAAAATTATCCCAATACACAAATCTGACTACTCTTAAAACTTAAAAGTTCAATATTACTAAACTGACTTTGAAAATGACGAACCTACGGTGATGTTGCTTATTACACTGACGAATAGTGCTATATAAATTTTACCTAACAACAGTATATATTGTATTCTATGAAACATGAACTCACATGAGAAAGTACTCGTCAAAGAATGGATTAACAGTGTTTTTGACGACACTCGTTGAATGTTGTTGAGGTGGCTCATTGACAGAAATGGTGCAATACGGATCACAGCTAGCTACACAAAATACATAAGTGAATACATACTGGTACATATATACATACATACATACATACACACAACATACTGTACATACACACATACATACAAATTCACATGCATATATACATGCATGCATGCATACATACATACACAATACACACACATACATATACACATGCATACATATATACATACACACATGCATACATATATACATATATACATCTATACATACATACATACATACATACATACATACATGCATGCATATACACATACATACATATATGCATACATATATGCATACATACATATGTACATACATACATATATGTCTATATTATATATAAGCCATATATGGTATATTCTTTAAAGACTGTATGTCATTGGTACATTGTTTTCAAAGATCTCTTGAAAAGAAAGATATATTATTATACATGTGTGTAATGTATATATATAATTAACACACACTTTCCAGAGCAGACCCTACAAAACCATATCATATTATGTTATATTATATTAAATTATATTATGCTATATTATATTATATTATATTATAAACAACCACATAAGCTCTGTACAAATATGAAATAAAAAATGTTATGTACTGTTTTATTAAAAATAAGAAAATAAGCCATCTGTATAACATGTTGTGATACAATAAAGTACCAAACTTACAAACTTCTATGAAGTAAATGCAGTCCAAAAGCTTTACAAATAAAAACAATTTTCTTCGTAAATTTCTCTTAAATCTACTTCTCTCACTTACTGAAGTCGTTGTCTGACAGGCCACAGGCCTTCACCAGCTTCACAAGAAGCCTGAGATCATGTTGAGATCGACCGTCTAATATCTACGGTCAGAGTGAAATATAGAACGATATAAAACTACCATCCTCAAAACCAAAAATATGCAGATCAAGTGTTAAAAAGAAGTGGTGATGACTTTTTTGTCTTGTCAGACTTTTCAGGGCGTTAAAAGAACAGGAAATGCCTTCGACGGGTCCCCCCCCAACTGCCTTCGGCATGTTCGTAGTAATAAATAGTATTGCATGAGATAAAATTTTGCGGACCCGTCTGGGCGCCTTTCAGATCGCCTGGGCCCCTGGGCATTTTGTCCCCCTGCTCCCTCTTTGTGAGCCTGTACTGCATTCACAGACGATTTAAGCACTTCAAATTAACATACCTCTATCAAGATAACCCAAACTCAAGTGAAATGAGACAAAATGAATGAAAACGTTGCACATACACACAGAAGAGAGACATGTTCATCACCAAACTGGGATTCATATTACATATTAATAGAATCTCTTCCAGAGCAGGACATGTTATGCTATGTTATGCTAAAACGTCAATTTATATAGTGCAATAAACATAGCTGAATGCCAAAGTCAAGAGCACTTTACATTCTGCACTTATACGATATATCAAACAAGTGCATCTTAAGTTTCTTAGCAAACAATTCGAGGTTGGTTTCCATGGACATGTTGTTAGGTAGGGCGTTCCAGAGGATAGGGTTCCCATGCGTAACGGACCTCTCGTCAAGTTGCACGGTCTTGGTGGGAGGGGGAACAAGCAGCTTAACACTGTGAGCAGATCGGAGCTGATGACGACGGTCAGTAGGCGAAGGCCTACGAACAAGTTCAGCGAGGTAGCCGGGGAAAGTTGGATCATACAAAGCTCGAGATGTTAGCCAACATCGCTTATAGAGTGCAGATTCTAGACATAGCAGATATATTATCCGCCATAGACTGTCACTTGGTTGTCCGGCCGGATACCCTGGATTTGACCTGGATCTTGAATGATTTTGAATTGGTGGCCGTGCCATCCACTGATGCTTCTGCGCATTATGAATCAGCACTCTAGAATTTTAAGATTAGATATTCACTGTACTCACTGAGATACTTGTAGGTGACTTAGAACTTGGTACTGTTTGCGAAAAAGTCTCCGATCCTCTTCCGCCACTTGGAAATGGCAGACGAAGAACAACTTTGCTAACTGTCTTCCTAATAACCGACTGAATGAGAGAGGCATCCATGTTACCCTGCACCAAAATCATCAAACAATGCTTGCTTATTGCTATTGATTATTGGCAATGGAGGAGACATTGTCCGTTATAAAGAGAGGCAGTAATTGTGCACGTGGCAATTAATAATGGCATAATTATACGGCAAAATATTGTATTAACTTACTTATTGAAGCTGTAAAATTTAGCACATTATATCTGAGGTACATTATTACCAGTATATTATTATTATTATTATTATTATTATTATTATTATTATTATTATTATTATTATTATCATCATCATCATCATCATCATCATCATCATCATCATCATCATCATCATCATCATAATCAAGACAACTTCTATAGCGCCGTGTGCATGATGGAGGGGCAGGTCTAAGGCACTTCAGCAAATGTCACTTGTTGAACAAGTCAGTCTATAGATCCTTCCAGAATAATAATAATAATAATAATAATAATAATAATAATAATAATAATAATAATTATGCACTTCTATAGCACCAGTTCTAATACCTAAGGGTATCAATCGATGGTACTTCAAATCCATCCAAAAAGACCAGGTCATTCCAGAGATCAGAATGATACGACAGAATTGGTTTTCTTGATGTTATATCCAATATCACCCAATATGGTAGCACACCACAACAGATCATATATTGCAGTACTCTATAACCGAGTATACATTACAATCGAGTCCTTTACTACTAAGTTCTACTGTAACATGGGCGGAAGATGGCAGATTGGTAACACGCTAGAGCGGCACGCTGACGGAACGGGTTCAACTCCCGCAGGAGCCCCTAAGATTGACTCAGTGTTTGTTGTGCTAGAGGGCGGTGGTAAAGGAGTAACAGCTTTGGCTGCAAAGGTAAAACACGGGTCTGGAGAAAGCAATGGCAAACTACTTTAGATTAATGGTGTAAGCCACCTGCGTCACTGCTTGCCTGACACCAGAGATCAGTGCCGGGCCCCAACGCTCGAACTCAAGTATGGGCAAACCTTTACCTTTACCTTACTATAACATTGAAAACTGGATTAGATAAAATAGAGATTTCATAAAAAAATTTAAAAAATTTACTGCAACAAATTTTGATCATTTTTTATTTGCTGTTGCCTAAACACCATAATAACTGAATGACTAAACACTGATGTCCCTCATCTTTACTTTGAAGGGACCATTGCCCTTCTCTATGGCTGTTAGCTTCTCATTCAGTTATTATGGTGTTTAGGCAACAGCAAATAAAAATGATCAAAATTTGTTGCAGTAAAAAATTTTGTATTTTTCATGAAATCTCTATTTTGTCTAATCCAGTTTTCAAGCTCTACGATCTACAACTAAACAAACTAGAATCGAAAGAATTATGCAATGGTTTTCTTTATTACAAGCTGTAAAATTTTAATATTCCAAGACTTACAAAATCTGCACAAAAAACTCAAAAATTCATCAATACTGAAACACAGTTTAAAGACAAATCTAGATATTAACCAAACTACTAACACCATAGTTATTTGGAGAAATGTGAAGATTAATTGCAGGCGTAGAGTGAAAGCATAGATGCAACTTGTCGGGGCTCTCTTGGGACTTCCACTGTATTCTCATCTAAAAATTAATGCATTATATCTTGAAGAAAAAAAGTAAAACATGAAGTCAATCAACAAAGGAATGATATGCTCAAGAGTCAAGATACCAGTCTACTTGAATCTACTTGAAAACAAGACTATAGTAATCTTGACTAAGAGAATTTACAAAATGTCTACCTGAATCTACAGGAAAGCAAGACTATAGTAGGCTTAATCTTGACATCTTGACCATCAATCACTGCTTTTGGCTAAGCACTTCATTATTGTTCCAGTAAATAGGATTTCAATCTGGATAATGATTCAAGCTCTATAATAGAACCTGTGTTGTATTTGGTAAATTCACTTAATGAATGCAAAACATATTTGAACAATTTCTTTGAAATAACAAAAAGAGGATTAGCTTGCAAATTTGTTGCAACAAAACAAGCAGAAAATATGGATTGTATACATTGGAGGATAAACTCAATGCTATCAGGGTAAATTGGAAGGAAACAAAGAGTCAACAGGACCTTAGAAGTAATAAACATGCAGAAAGATTGTCTTTATGCTGTGCATCAATTTTTCCTTGATTGGATACTGAAAATTCTCAGGCAAATTTTCAAGCTCTACGAACCACACTAAACAAACTTTAGATTCTTCAGAAATGATACGATAGAACTGGTTTTTGTGACGCTATATCCAATACCATCCAATATGGAAGCACACCACAACAGACCATACGTTGTAGTACTCTATAACCGAGTACTATAACATTATAATCGAGCTCTTTACAACTAACTTCTACTGTAACATGGGCTGGAACAAATACATGTAAGATTTGATTAAAAGAAAGTAATTTTTCTAACACACAACAGATAAACTTATGCATCATCTTTTATCAGATGCATCGATTAGGCAACACACCAAAGAAGCATAAGGTTGTGCGCTTTACACTGCAAATATAGCATTAAATTTACTGTGGTCACCAACGCTACCAACTTGGAAACATTCACTAAGAGACTAAAAACGCACTTGTTCGGACACTCCTTTAATGCAATGTAAAGCACTCTTGACTCTAGCCCGCTAGGAAAATAGCGCTATATAAATCAGCCTATAACTAAACTGAAAAACTAAACTAAACTGTATTTCCACATATAGAAAAATCAAGCCAATAAGTGTTAGATGCACTTAATCAAGATCTGTCTTTTTAATCAAGAAACAATTGCATTCTGATTGGGTTATATTATATTCAGTGTCTTAATTTTAACTCAGTTAAAATGACAGATAATAACAGACACCCCCTCCACTGTAACATACATGTACAGTAAAACCCCAATTATTACTGTACACAGACTCAGACAACACTGAATTCAAAAGGCAAAGCTAGTTCTGTACGGTACTTGAACGAGTGTAGTGTCCTGAATGGATCTCTAGTTTCAAAGGGCCACTCCACTATCCGTTTATCTATGCCTAAGCAAAGAAAGGCATGGTTGGACGAATCACCACAACTCGACCCCGGGACAGTCATCCTTTCAAGCACGAGCCACGCTCTATTAACAAGACAATTGTCTTTGGCCCACCCAAAACTTCTTTGGCCTGCCCAAAACTCAATGGATTTCTTTGGATTCGGTTAACTAGGGCTGTGCGTTTAATGCGGCGATTTTGGGGGAAATATGCAGCAGTTAGAGGTCCTAAATATGCAGGGGAAATGCGGAGATGTTAAATTTATGTTCAGAAATTTCCCATTTACGTGCCTATTTCACCTCGCATGTTTGTGGAAATTGTGGTGTTTTTTTGGTTGGAAAAGGCTGACAAGCAAAAACGTCATCCAGATCACCCAAACAAGCAGTGGCGGCTCTAGGATTTGGCAAGTGGGGGGCCATTGGGGTGGCAACTTCTAATCATGAGGGGCAACCATTTGTTGTTTAATGTATGTAGCATTAAGTATAGGGTCCCAACTGGGGGGCCACTGGGGGGCCAGACACTCAATAGGGGGCACGGGCCCCAGGCCCCCGTGGAGCCGCCACTGCAAACAAGTGCTGATTCCTTGTAAATCTATGCCTATATTAGAGAAATAGAAAAAAAGCGATATATAAATGATGAAAAATGCGGATAAAATTGCTGCATATTTACGCAGAAATTGCATTTGGAGAAGAAATGGCTGAAAATGCGGCACATTATAAAATTTGTTAAATATGCACTCGCATATATACGATTGCACAATTGCATTAAACGCACAGCCCCATGTAGGCCTAATGTTCTCTGACCACAGTTTTCATCCAGATTCTGCAACAAAGAACTACCGGTAAAGAAAGGACATATATACTAAATCAGTGGTTCTCAAAACGTGGTTTGCGGACCAAAAGTGGTCCGCGAGAGGGGGTCTAGTGGTCCGTGGCAAATTCTGAAAAAACGTTTAAAAAGATTAGACACAGGCCCAATATATTTTCCATGTCAGTGGTGCCTGGACCCAACATAGGTGACGACCTTTCTTTGCTTGTCAGGGCATTGCTGGCGAGGGACGAAGATCACATCACACGCGATGACCTTTTTTTGCTTATCATGATTTTTCTCAATTTTCAGGTGGTCTGCGAGACATTTTTTTATCTTCAAAAGTGGTCCGTGCGGCAAAGGGGTCTGAGAACCACTGCACTAGATCCCACGTGTACAAAGGCTCAAAAGGCAATTTGAATGTATTAGCCTAATCCGACTGATTTCACCCATTCTAATAAATAATCAATCTAAGGGCACCATATAGAAGGCAAACTCGATTATTACCTCGTAATACTACTATAGTAAGATAAAACAACGCTTAAAAGCACAAATCTGCCTATTGGATAATTAACAATAGAAATGCTCTTATAGCCACAGTTGGTTAAATAGCGGTAGTATGTTCAATGACACACAACTCACACAACTGTATTGATTCAGTGTACAGGGAAAATTACAAAGAAATTTTAAGGCATAGGCATGGTAGGCACATGCCTAGGGCCCTGTTATATATGAGGAGCCCCAGGGGCGGTGACAAAAAATTATTTGTAAAAAAATGGTCATCACCGTTTTATTTTGTTTGACTTTTATTAAGTTTCTCCTCCAAAAGTAGAATAAGAAAAAAATGTTATCACTGCTTTATGCTTTATTTTGTTTGATTTTTATTTATTAATTTTCTTTTCCCCCCAAAAGCAGAAAAAGCAAAAAGGTCATCATTACTTTTGAAATGCCTAGAGCCCTCAAACCTCTTAAAACGGCATTGGTGTAACAATTATTATCACCTGCTCATAAAGTAAATCCACCATCCTATAGAAAGCAGTGTTTAATCTAGACTCTGGACTCCGGGGGGAAACTAACAAAGCCGAGGAGAATTCTGCTAGGGGGCTGCTGCTAGTTGATGTAGTATGCCAAAATTTCCAGGGAAATTTGAAATTTCCGGGAATTTGAAATTTCCGAGGGGAAAGGTCAATTTCATCCCAGAAACGGCCCTGATAGAAAGGAACTTTTAGCCAGATAGGTATCTAGCCAGGTAGGTATCTAGCCAGGTAGGTATGATCAGTGTTTAATCTAGACTCCTGGGCTCCGGGAGGGAAACTGACAAAGCCGGGGAGAATTTGAAATTTCCGGGGGAAGGGGAATTCTGCCAGGGGCTGCTGTTAGTCCATGTAATATGCCAAAATTTCCAGGGGGTAATTTGAAATTTCCGGGGGAAAAGGGCAATTCCCCCCGGAAATGGCCTAGATTAAACACTGGGTATGATTTTAGTGAATGACAAGAACTCCTTGCTTGACAACCATTTTGCCCGTTCACTTTTTCCCCACTGTGCCAATGACTGCTTAATTTAACAGATGGGCACAAAAATTGTTGAATTTCAAATGTGGGCTGTGCAGCAAAGGGGTCAGAGAACCAGAGGTGTAGCGTCCCAATGGCTACTATGGCCTTAGCCATGGGCAGCACCAGGGTGCGATTTGTGACCTGGAGCAGTGGGAGGGGAATATGTCGAGCTTGGAGGGGATGTAGTTGTTGGGAAATGTAGCAGTGGGGGGATGTAGTGGTGGGGGGATGTAGCAGTAGGGGGGATGCAGTTGGGCAGTGGCGGGAAGATTCCCCCTTCCCTTTACAAATCGCGCCTTGTGCGGCACATATGATGGGGCAGCAAATTTAGGAAGCAACCTTTTTTGCTTATGGGGTTGTTGAGGAGTTTTTGCGAAGGCAAAGGGGGCGGCAAAATAATGTAGAAGGGGCGGTAAATTCAGCGGTGACAACTTTTTTTGCTTGTCATGTATAATAAGAACAAATTGGGGCGGCATTTTTTCCAGGAGCCATGGGCGGCACGGGTGCCACTGCTGAGAACCACTGGTCTGAACAAAAACAAGTCTTATCTTACTGGACCAGAAAGCCTGGAAATCCGAATCTGACAACCGGTTGTCTGCATATGGGTGGCTGTCATGGTCACCATGGAAACCAGCAATGTTAAGTCCGTGCACGTCACATCTGCAAGAACTGTCTGAAAGAAGAAGAAAATTGAAAAGTGACAATGCGTTCAAGGTTCTCTGCCTCAATTTTAAATCTCTCTGGTTTACAGCAATTTGTGTTTTTAAATCTCTCTGGTTTCCAGGAATTTGTGTTACTTGACACTTTTTTCTTTATTTATGCCATTCATTTTTAATTTCACTTTGAATTTCTCACTTTCTTACTGATAGTTAAGATCCCCCCACAGTGGAATGAATGCTCAGTTGCCATTTGAAATACTAGCTCAATTGATGCAAATAGAGGCCTAGTATCACTTTAGTACATAAATTTTAACAAATAGAAAAATAAAATCCAAATATTCCATTCTTATTGTCTGGCATTAAATTATTTAGACTCCAGTGGCAGCCAGAATTACTCTAACCAGAACAGAAAACAACAGAAAATCGTCTGCACAAAAACAGTTGATTCTAAATTACTATCAGTAATTACAAAACCCATGCTTGTGATTAGAAGCTTTATGTTATTATTAAAAGTGTATTTAGATTTTAAAACTCCACCTGAAAAATACAGGCATTTCAATTAAAGTCACTTTCAAAATTACAAAAAATAAATAAATTTAAGAAATATTATTGAAATAGCAATGAAGTATTGTACCAGCATTTGTTTGTCTTTGGTGTCTGTTGATATGTTGGAAATCTTCGAGGTGAACTGCCAGACTGTATTCCATCAAATCTTATCTGGATGTCTCTCTCCTAGACCAAACAAAGCAGACAATAACTGATACATAAAAAAGGCAAACACACAAAAGAGTCTGTAAAAAATATATGAGGCAGCACTTAGGTGCTCCATTTTAAAGAACTAGGGCCAATCAAGGGGGCCAGCGGGGTCACTTGGCCCGGATCTCCAATTCTTGGGGCTTCTGTTTTTTTAAAAGTTAATGTCTAACTGAGATGTGCTAAATATCCTTTTCACGTTACAATATTGAATTTTCGCGTAATTTGTAAATTGTAATAGTGATTTTTGAATAAATCATAATGATACTATAGTATATTCTATTTGGCTGAATTTTCATATAATATACTATTTATGTTTGCCATCAGTCAGGCATGCTAAATATTTTATATCTTATGTAAAAATACAGGGTGGCACAAAAAACCAGACTAGTTACATTTAGGTTTGGAATTTAATATAGTCTGTTTTTGTGCCACCCTGCATTATACTCTGTGTTATTTGATTTGCTGTTAAATTTCAATGTTATAACTATGAACTTCAGTTTCTGAAGGGGCCTGTCAAGAACCAAAGAATGCTCAGATGAGGGACCTCTGAAAATATTCTTTTTTATATCATCACTTCATTTTTTATGAAAGGACAACAGCGACAACACATAGGACTCCCTGGTCAGACTATCTCCATCCCAAAATAATTCACCTCACTGCCGTCGTCTACAATCTGTGAACCAGTTGAGAACCCTGATGTTTCTAATTTGCAATTTGGGGGCAACTTCTAATCATGGGGGCCAACCATTTGTTGTTTAATGTATTCCCATTAAGTATTCCCAACTTTTAACCAGGCTTCAAAAACCCCTCCGGGAGCCGCCACTGCCCTGATGTTAATGCCATTATTCTGTATTCCCCTGCATTATTTTTAAAATTAAAAACAGGTTGCCAGCCATTATTATGCTTCAGTAATTGAAATATACAAGTATATGGGCAGTTACACTATATAGCGATCGCAATAAAAAAATTTGGTCACCAAAGGGGGTTTTAACCCCCAAAACTTCCCCTTCCTGGGGGCATACAATCAAGGAATTGGCCCAAGGCATTATTAGATGCCAATGCATGTCTGACACAACACATGCCTGAAATCAAACCTTAATAAAAGATTATAACCTGAAAATATAAAAAGAAAACAAATCTGCATGATGACAATACAATTCAGACCATCAGATCATAGAAAACCCAATAAACAATGATATATATGGTCATTTTAATAACCCTGACCCAGCTTGTCACTTGACCTAAAAAATCACTCTACTAGACACTCAGCTGGTCATCCATTCATTATTCCACACACTCCAGCAACAGCTCTTCACAATCACAGTTTCCAGTCTTTGGATCTGGAATTCATTGCAGGTATCACTACCCCCAGCAGGCACTTTATCAACTTTCAGACCAGACTTTCTCAGCCAGCCAAGAAGCATAATAACAGGGATATTTTTACACCCCCCAACACCCTCCCGTCCAATTTGAGGTCGACACCTCCCCCAAATTTGGTAATGTGACAATGGTATGAATACAAAATGCATACTAATTAGCTCCGACCACCCCCAATTTGAGGTCGACACCCCCAATTCACAATCCTAGAAATATCCAAGCACAATAATAATAATAATAATAATAATAATAATAATAATAATAATAATAATAATAATAATAATAATAATGTGATTTTAAGTGATTTAGGAGGCTAAGTAAGCCTGTGTGAAAACCACTGATGTAACCATCTGCATTCAATAACCTAGTTTATCGAGATAGCCTTTGAATCCGTTTACTGTTTCAACTGCCACTCCCACATCATCCAAACTGTTCCATTTGTCCACATAGATATGCCCAGAAATGTACAGAAAACCAGTCAAAATTGATGATCACAGGCACTTACTGTATGCACACACACACACACACCACCACTTGGCACACTTGTCAGAAATGCATTATCACTATCGATCTGTTTGACCTTTACATTCTCACAAAATTACAAAGACAAAATATCCGGCATTCATCATGTATCAAGTTATCACATTTGATAGGGAAACCAAGCAGATGGCAAATACATGGCTTATTTCAAATATGCAAATGGCTAATTCCCAAAGGCTTGTGAAAACCAGAGATGGTCAAAATAAGTAAAAGTGGCAGTAAGTAAGAAGAATATTTGATAAACATCCATAGACCCTGAGCAAAACAGACTAGTTTATGCAGTTCATATGATTTGAAAGCTGCAAAAGTATGAAACAGATGCTCAGCTTAGCTATTATTATTATTATTAATTATTATTATTATTATTATTATTATTAATTATTAATTATTATTAATTATTATTAATTATTAATAATTATTAATAATTAATAATAATATTATTAATTATTATTATTATTAATTATTATTAATTATTAATAATATTAATATTATTATTATTATTATTGATTATTATTGATTATTAATTATTATTAGTTATTAATTATTAATTATTAATTATTATTATTATTATTATTATTATTATTATTATTATTATTATTATTATTATTAGTTGTGAACTATTGAACCATTTTAAAACATGTAAACTGCACTATTTGGACACACAATGAGAATCGCAAAGACATCTTAGAATGATTCGTGATGACACGACTAGTAGAATACATAAGAGAGCATGCAGGCCAAACATATCTTGATAAGACAACATCACATTAACAAAAATGGTGAATGCTGTGATAAGAGCCTAGAACAGGGATTGGCAACCTACGGCCCGCGGCACATACGGCCCTCACCAGTGAGTTTAATTTAAGACTGACAAGCATAAAAAGAGGTCATCACTAATTTTTCGCACTTAAAACGTTTATTTTCTGGGAACTTTTTAACTTTTTCCAGCAAAACTTTCTAAAAAACATAAGCTTTAAAACTTGTTGGGGTCCGTCAAAAATTATTTAATTACATGGCCCTCAGACAGACACTGCCGTAGCAATTTGACCCTCACTGTCTAAAAGGTTGCCAACCCCTGGTATAGAAGCACCTAAAATATGGACAAGATGTCTCATATTCCTTAATGCATCATATACTATATTACTCAATGCCCATGTTCATAATTGGCAAAACTGCAAAGCATGTAACTTTGAAAAGTTTACTGTACTATCTGTGCATCATATAAATAAAGTAAGACAGACCTATGCCATATGACTATGGCATTTAAGCCTGTCTCAATGATAGAACATGACCTCCACTGAATCACTGATAGTTGCAAAATTTAGTTCTGGACTCGGTAATATGCCCTTGCTCCAGACATTCGGTAACATGGCGCAGAAGAATTTGTCAGTTCAAAAAATAATAATAATAATAATAGTAATAGTAGTAATAATAATAATAATAATAATGCATTTTCAAAAAGATATGCCTAACAGTCCGGTAAACTCATGACCAATATTGAAAGAATGAAAGTCAACAACTCTATTGTCAATATACACTATAATTATTCTGCATATTATAATCTCCTAGTCAAACATCAAACACCAAATAAAATAAAACCCTGATAGAGAGACTTCATACGATTAAGTTACCTAAAACAAAGTACTTTGCTGCCTCTTTGGCAATAACATGACTCATATGTAACTCATTAGTAGCCAACATAGCACAAGGCCATCCCACAATTCACACACTGCCTAAGGATTTATGATGGACATAAATTCAGTAAATTATATGATTCACTATTGCTGTTGGGAGACCCACAAATATTTCATATCAAATTTTTAAACTGCAACAGATGTACAATGTTGTACATCTTTTGCAGTTTATATATCAGATGTACAATGTTGTACATCTTTTGCAGTTTATATATCAGATGTACAATGTTGTACATGTGCACATTATAATGGTAAACATTGGATCCATCACTGTTTTGTCATTAAAACCAAGTTGTTGCTGTTACCAGTGCATATATAAGTAAGTGGGTGGGAGGTTAGCTGAGTGGTAACAACATTGGACGATAGGACAGAAGGCTGCGGGTTCGAGACCCACGGGAGCCATAAAGTCGACTCAGCCTTCATTCGCCAGATGGCGGTGACAACTGAGCAGTGGATTAATCCACGAAGTAAACAGGCGCAGTGCATGAGAACACTGCAACATGTAATCTGCACCAGTTGCCTGGTTGAGGGCCTTGAAACGGAGATCAGCGCCGTCCTAGAAGCCTTAAGATTAGCCTTGAGAGCTCGGGAAGGACTTTACTGCTACAAATAAGTAAGTTATGTATAACTGTATATGTAAAAAACCTGTGAATTTATATAGAGCTTTGGAACGTAGAACTATAGTCTATGCTTATTCTTAGATGCTCAACAAGGTTGTACTGGATATGGAAAAAATTGAACAATCTATGAAACAGTGACAATTTGACACTTCAAAGCCATTTCCTTTCGTTGTACATTTTCACCCCTTCAGACACAAGAACAAATACTCTTCTATAATAGTCAAGAACAAAGTTTATATTTTGTGTTGTTCATATATGACATAATATTTTCAACTTCAATAGATGGAATGAGATTAACAATGGAAAAAGGTAAATGGAAAATTTTGTGTCTAGCTATAGGGGTATCCAGTGTTTACCAACAAGGTCCGGTTGCTCTGCCCACTGGTGGGCAGAAAGTTTCCAGAAACCATAGAAACCATTGTTGTCTATTAATAGACGCCAATGGCAGAAGCAGATTTCTTGCCCACCTGCATAGATACTGGCTATGTTGGTGGGCATAGAGAGTGTTCTGGATACTCTCATAGCCACTAATGAGTTGGCAGAAAGCAACTATGATGATGATGATGATGATGATGATTCCCAACTTCATTAAAATATGTACCATACATTAAACAATCAATCAATCAATCAATCAATCAATAAACTTCTATGGCGCACTATAATACCTGTGACTATCGTCATTCTTAGCATACCGACAGATGGCGCACCAAGCATTGCACTGGGGCGGAAGATGGCAGAGTGGGTTACACGCTGAAGCATCAGGCTGACGGAGCGGGTACAAGCCCCATCAGCACCCCTAGTGGCTTTCACACAGGAAGTAATGCCTCCTAAGCCACTTTAAATCATGCTAACATTTATTATAATAAGTAATTCACCGATGACCCATCAGCCAAAAGATCACTGCACAGATCACATGTCCACTGCATGCCAGTGCAGGGTATGTGAATGTCACGGAATCAAACCCAGCTCAACGGCTTCCATTGCTGACACTCTACCAACTGCACCATCGAGGTACCCTATAGTAAATTCCATGGAATCTTCAAATTCAGAAGTACAGACATCGATACTACTACTACTGCTACTGCTACTGCTACTACTACTGCTGCTGCTACTACTACTACTACTATTACTACTGCTACTACTACTACTACTACTACTACTAAAATAATAATAATTAATAATTATGCACTTCTATAACTCCATTTCTAATACCCAAGGGTATCAATCGATTGTACTTCAAATCCATCCGCAAAAGACCAGGTCATTCCAGAGATCAGTCAGAGGGAAAGAGTAAGACTGACTATGGAGGTAAAAGAATAATAATAATAATAATAATAATAATAATAATAATCAGTGCTTTTTTTGTAAAAAAATAGGTGCCGGTACTCACGGTGGATTGCCTAACTTTTCCATTACGATTATGTGGTCTGTGGCTAGAATTTAACATAGAAGCGATTTTGGAAGCATAATGATGCATATCATTTATTAAGTATTTAAAGTTTTTAGCTAAATCACAACTGCAAAGTCACAAGAAAAATTTTTTTTTCACACCTTGAAAAAAGGTTCCAGTACACCGTACCGGCGCGTACCATCACAAAAAAGCCCTGATAATAATAATAATAATAATAATAATAATAACAATAATAACAACAACAAGGTTTAGACTGGCTCAGTAGGGTCTGCCAGTGTTTGTCCTAGGCCTTCTCTGGGGGGAATTTCCCCCCAAAAGTTTTAAAATTCCCCCCCCCCCAAAAAAAATTTTTATATGTTGGCTGGGGAATGGAAATCCCCCCCCAAAGTGTGAAGACTCAGACCTTGTCCCCCAAACATTTCAAAATCCCCCCAATGTCAAGGTGGCTAGAATAAACGCTGAGGGTCTGCCCTGTGTGAGAACCTCCATAACTTTACACTAAATTATTTACATTACGTTTTTACATTATTTTACATTAACACACAGTAATTCATTTAACCATTACGGCCAAGATGTCCGTCAGTTTCATAGTTAAACATCAAGGTAGCTGTTCAACTCACCGAATACTTTTTGGCCTCTTCCGATAAACTCTTCACCCACGCCTCGACCAGCGCTTGCCTTCTGCCGTAGTTTTCACAGAACCATCCAACGACCGAGTTCATCCACTGCGCCGTCTCACCATCGCGAAGACCACCACCTCCGACACAGCCCCCCGACAACGACGACGACGACGATCCAGCCGAATCCGATCTTCCAGCACACCCGACCAGACCTCCGCCGCCGCCGCCGCCGCCTCTCCGCAAGACCTTCGGACGTCCGACGAACCTCAGGTAGAGGTTGACCAGGCCGACGACGGCGAACGAGGCGACCACCCACCCGAGGAACAGCATGTCGAGGACGTCGACGCGGCGCCAACTGAACCGCTGGTAGCTGTCGCACAGGCTCGAATAGTTCTCCCTCACTCGATACCAGACCAGCTGGGCGGTTATGTCGGCCATCGGGCCCTCGGTACTTCAGCCTACGAACCAAGGGAAGCCTCCCCCTCCCTCCCCCAGAGTCCTCTCGATCTCGAATCTGATCGTCTAGGCCTACGTCTTCGCGACTCTTTCAGGGTCGTTGTTCAAGCTGTACGAACCGCCGTGTTCATAATCCATTGCAACAGTTGCAGCGGAGGAATTCTCGGGGACCGTTGGCCGGGTCCGCTCTGTTCCAGGAGATTTTTAACACCCCGCCTTCTCTCTTCCCATGTCACTGCAATCGAAAAGAATTTCGACCAACTCCTTCACTAACAAATTTCCATATCCCCAACCCGGGGACAGAAGATGGCAAAGTAGCGTACGCGCGGGTGCAGCAGGCTGACGGAGCGGGTTCAAGTCCCGTTATTATTGGCTTTCACCAAGACCGCTTTCAGACAGGCAGTAAATCAAAATTGTGCACAAATTGGACAGAAAATCTTCAGGTGATCTTCAGCTTCAATCTTCATCGCGGTCATGCGGCGTCTGTGCTTTGCATCCATTCAATATAATATAGGAGTCCGTCACACACACACACACACACACACACACACACACACACACACACAGAGTCAAGGTAGATACACTGACTTCTTTTGCATATGGTGTATCCACACCCACACAGTCCAATAGTTCAATACGATCGATTAGTTGGCGAAAACCTCGCTTTGAGTGACAGGTGCGACCGTGCGGGTGCTGGCATCGTCGGTACTCGGTAGCGCTGCTCTGATCGAGTAGTTTTGCGAGTATCTTAACGAATACTTGGGTACTTGCTTGAAATCAGAAATAAATAATCAACTGCAAATGTTCACACGTCGACGACATCGTTTCGGGTTAAATTAATGTCGATGGATTGAGAGCTAACTCCGGCTGACTGTCTGGAGTCGGAACACAACTAACCTTTCCCCCTGACTGTTCTCTACAATTACCAGAGCCGTAACTAGGGTTTTCGGCGCCCGGGGCCATATTTCCATTTTGCGCCCCTAAATTTCGGTGACGACATTTTTTCTTTTTTTTAGTCGTCGCGAAGTTTTCTTATTCCTTACCTAGAAATAAATATATAAATACTCCTCCATTTTCGGGGTGATGACCTTTTTTAGTCGCCATGGCTCTTTATTCACACCCAAAATAATTTTTGTTCACACTTTAAATTTTGCGCCCCTCAATTCGGCGCCATTTTTTTTTTTTTTAGTCGTCGCCCCTAGTTTTCTCTGACAATGACCTGGAAATAACTTCATATAAGTGGCTCCTCTATTTGGGTGGGGACCGTTTTAGTCGCAACTTCTAATCATTCACACCCAACCATTTGTTGTTTAATTTATGTAGCATTAAGTATAGGGTCCCAACTGAGGGCCACTGGGGGCCAGGCTCTCAAGTTAAGGGCACTGGCCCCTGACCTGGTGGAGCCGCCACTGTTCATACCCACATGATGGCCACATCATCCAGAGTTTATTGCATCATTTTCTGATGCAGTGCAGTACTACTGCCAGGCTGGTGCTGGTGTAAGCTGACATAAGGCCAGTCAGAAAGTTTAAGCATTTAGACAGACTTCGTGGGAAGTTTACGCTAATGTACGTTAGGCCGACATGAAACTGTTAGTATTTTATTCATCTAGTTAAAAGACTAAGCACTAATGCTTCGAAAGTGCATAAATATCGTAGATAATTTTTACTATTTTAGTGGGGAAGCGACATTTGCCAAACAGAAGAAAATTATCGCTTCTCAAGTAAGTAAGTAATTAATTAAGAAGGCGTATTATCTTTTACGTTGGATGCAAGATTGGCATCAAGGCAAGTCTTGGGCCCAGGGACATTTTAACACCCCCTAACGCCCCCAACACCCCCCAATCTGAGACCGAAACCCTCCAACACTCCTCCCCCGATCTGAGAGCCGGATGACCTTTTTGCTTGTCAGACTTTTCCGGCAGGGCACCCCAGAAAATACCAACACCCCCCCAAATTGAAAATCCAGGAAATAACCCTCATTCTTCATTGGGTCCTCATTCTTCATGTGCTCTAACAGTCATGAATGGCAAAACAGTTGCTGAATAATAATAATAAAAACACCAATAATAATAATAATAATAATAATAATAATAATAATAATAATAATAATAATAATAATAATAATAATAATAATAATAATAATAATAATAATAATAATAAGTTGTTGAATAATAATAAATAAAAAACAGAAATTTCATAGAATACTAATAAATAAAAATAATAATAATAATGTGATTCAAACCTGTCATTGTGGTTTAGGGGCTTGTTGAGTAAAGTGTAAGCCTGTTGTTGAAAACCACTGTAGCCACTGTAGCCTTTAGCAATCCCCATGGTGTGAAGAGAGCCAAGTAGGCCTAACCATAAATAGCTACTGTAAGTAGCCATCTAATAGCTAAGAGCCTAAGATAGATGAGCCTGAGGTCCAATAATAAAGAATAGTTAAAATATAAGTGTCCTTTATAAGCGGCTCCTCCCGTAGTCGTTAGGTGGCGTTAATGGTTAAGTTAGATAGTTACCGTGTTGGTCAAAGTCTTTTAAAGATTTTCTCGGGAAACTTTCCGAAGAGCGGAAGAGTTGCAGCTGAGGTGTATGAGTAATAGTGGCGAAAACCTTGTTTTCTTTTTTTCAAGACACGTAGCGTGACAAATGGTTGCATTCCGGAAAATAAAGTTGTTTAAACAAATAAATCATTAAAAATCATTATAAAATAATTATTGTTAATAGAAAAGGCGGACTCCTAAATTTTTATTTAGGCCTAACTGGTGGGGCCGATACAAATGTACAGGCCGCGATTTGTAGGGAGAAGGGAGGAATATTCCCCCCACTGCCCAACTGCATCCCCCTACTGCTACATACCCCACCACTACATCCCCCACTGCTACATTTCCCAACAACTACATCCCTCCAAGCTCGACATATCCCCCGCCCACTGCTCCAGGTCACAAATCGCACCCTGCAAATGTACCATTTGTACTGTGGTAAATCCGCCACCGACGATGATGATGATACCACTTAGGGATAATCTGGTGTCAGGCAAATCGATATCGAT
This sequence comes from Metaphire vulgaris, assembly GCA_018105865.1. Classification (NCBI taxonomy): domain Eukaryota; kingdom Metazoa; phylum Annelida; class Clitellata; order Crassiclitellata; family Megascolecidae; genus Metaphire; species Metaphire vulgaris. The sequence continues at coordinate 7,149,268 of CM030867.1, read as the reverse complement.
GGTCTGCTGATAGAATATTTGTCGAAAATTCAGTTTAAACGGGCGTCTGATTTGAGAATGGACCGTGACTCGGGGTTTATGAATAAGCCTAGGTTTGGTCATAAGTGAGTTGGATCACAAACCGCCCGACCACTAAATCTTGTGCACATCTATTCAGTGGCGGTTCCAGGATTTCTTGGTGGGGGCGATGAAATGAATTCATAGGAAGTTGGTGTGGGGATGAAACTCTAGGGGCACAAATCAATAGGCCCCTAAACTTCGCCGGAAAAGACAAAGGCTCACAAGCAAAAAAAGCAAAAAAGGCAATTTCCCGAATTTTACTAGACTTTTACCGAAAAAATTGATCTACAAGCAAAAGAAGGCCACCCGCAGTTTTTCCCCATAATTTTACTTGACTTTTACCACCAAAATAGTTTGACAAGCAAAAAATGTCCGGTGGCTGGATGCATACCCCACTCCAGTGCTTAATCTAGGCCGTTTCCGGGGGGAAATTGCCATTTTCCCCCGGAAATTTCAAATTCCCCGGAAATTTTGGAATACTACATAGACTAACAGCGGCCCCTAGCAGAATTCCCCCCGGCTTTGTCAGTTTTCCCCCGGCTTTTTAAGTTCCTCCCCGGAGTCCAGGAGTCTAGATTTAAACACTGCCCCACTCATCCCTCACGTGGAACCGTCACTACATCTACTATAGGCTATATTCCGCAACAGACGTTCCCAGTAGTCTATCTCTTGTGGTGGTGTTAAGTGGAAATTAAGATAGACGATATACAGTACATGGCGTTAATCGTGTCTCTGTTGATTCGTTCTCGTATAACCGAATACATCGAATATCGATACGCAATGACGCAACGCTGGTTAAAACCCGACACACGTTTTAACCTACGGTACCTGCTTAATACAGTTCCAGGTTTAATCAGGTGTGCGTGTCGTCACCAATCAGCCGCCGTCTGGATGTGAATTCGGTGCAGAATTATGGATTCGGTTCTCATGGAGATCAAATGGGACCCAACACGCTCTTCAACTGGCGATTCTCCAACAGATAGCGCCTCATGAAAGGTAAGCAGGTCTATCAATGACGGGGCTCGTGCGGGACACTAACACTACGGAAATGACTCACAGATGGGACAGAACGATAATTATTTTTCACATCACGTCTGCTGCTAAACTGTCCAGATCGAGAGAGATCATAGTATTCCAAATTAGTTCACTCAGAAGTCAGAACAACGTCTCAATTTCTTATGGCAACGTTCTAACATAGCATCATCATCATCATCACCATCATCATCAACCTCCTCCTCCTCATCATCATCATCATCATCATCATCATCCTCATGCTCATCATCATCGTCATCATCATCAACAACAACAACCTCCTCCTCATCATCATCGTCATCATCATCATCATCGTCATCATCACCACCACCACCATCATCATCATCATCATCATCATCATCGGTTGGAATTCCATAGGCCGCCAGTAAGTGATCCCCTCTATAATTATGTCAAAGACTTCTGAGCGCCCTAAGATCAGCGACGGGTCCCCCTAAAAGTTTAGAAGGATATTATTTTTGCTATTTTGCAGTGATGAGACTTTTCCCCCTTTTCCCACATGAAGTGCCAAAATTTCCGGGGGGGATTTTAAATTTCCGGGAGGAAAAAGGGCAATTTCCCCGCGGAAACGGCCTAGATTAAAGTTAAACCCTCAGCTTATTCCATGAAATTTCCTATTTTATTTTTTGATTATTTGTAAAAAAAATAGAATTGTTGACGTCAGCTTCTCTTGACCCCACAACTGTCAAACTTTTTCGAACCCCTTCCCTATTTTGTTGACGTATTTAATGGACAGCCCCTATGCACTTGAATTTCTAGGAAGTTGGTGGGGGTGCAATGAAATCCCTAAAACGACTCGGAGTCAAAACAAGGTCATAGCTCTGTTTTGACGCAACAATGTGAACCCGGTAAACCCAAGAAAACGCTGGGTATGCAAAAAATGCTCGGTGGGGGATGCATCCCCTGCAGTCATCCCCAACGTGTGTAACCTCCCCTGAATGTGAAGGTATGACAAGAAGCATTCCGAAATCGCGCCATGTTTTTAACAGGGCAAATTGAATTTGGCGAGTTTGATTTCTTACTTTCCTAAAGTAAACATGCACACACACATACACACACACACACACAATCAAACGATCACACATAACGGACTTCTTCGTTATAATACAGCTATAATAATAATAATGGTGTAGTAGTAGTAGTATTAATGTTTGCTGATGAATGCAACAATAAGTCATTATAGTTATTTCAACTTATTTTATCTTACAGAGAAAAAATTAGCGACAACACTGTCTTTCATGTTAGCAAATCTCTCTTTAGACAACTGATAGAAAAAACATACATCATTTTCTAATGCAACTAGCAAATAAAAAGTCTTTCATGAGCGATGGTTGATCAATTTCATTTTAACTGGAAAAACAGGCTTTTGACTCAGTATGGCATGAAGGCAAGATCCGTGGCAATGGTCATGTTGAGAAACATTGGTATAGAAATGAAACTAATAAATTCTAATAGAAACAATATACAAATAAAATGGAAATGATGCAGTAAAAAATGATAAAACCTATCAGAATGGTTTAAAACTGTCAAAAGAATAGATCAGGCAATTTCAACAGTAGCTATCTCCATCTCTCTTCATAATAATTCTAGAAGTAATCTTTTGGAATAGCAACTGAGAATCTAAACATTGGAGTGAATTGTAGTGGAGAAAATATATCAAACCTAAATTTGCGCAGACGATGTAAGAATGGACTAGCGGAGATTGCTAGAGGTTTTAGAATACCCTTACAGACCAATCTGAAATCGAACAAGTCAGAAAAATTTGGACTCATAATGATTAATCCAGCAAAAACTAAAGTCATGGCATTAGTCAACAAAAAGAGATAAATGATACAATCATATCAGTAGAAGGAAATAACATCGAACAAGTAAAGAATTTTAACATAAACGTCCAGGGTACGGCGAGGAGAAAAACTCAAAACGATGGAAGACACGAACAAGATATTAAAAAGAGAGCAATATTCTAAGGACTACAGACAATGGGAAGACTTAGACATATCTGGAATTCTAAAGAAATAAAGATCAACACAAAAATTCAAATATACAACACTATCATTGTTCCACAAATGCTTTTTGGATCAGAAAATATGGATATTAAAAAGAGCTCAATTGATGAAAACAGACTATTGGTGGCAGAAATGAGTTGTTTGAGAAAGATATTGGGAGTAAATAAATTACAAAGAATAAGAAATGAAGACATCAGGAAAAGACTGGGAATGAAAGAGACAATAATAGATAAAATCAGAAGAAGAAGACTTAGATGGTATGGACATGTAAATAGAATGGAAAGCAACAGACTCCCAATATAAAGGTACTCTACACATACAAAGAAGGAAAAAGAGGAAGAGGAAAATTGGAAAAAATGGATGGATAACATCAAAGAAGACTTACACAAGATATCAAATGACAATAATAGATGGAATGAGATTAACAACGGAAAAGATAAATGGAAAAGTTTTGTGTCTAGCTATTTTTCCGCTAATGAGCTGGCAGAAAGCAACTATGATGATGATGATGACTGTCGGCAATGCTACTGCATTTGGGAAAGCACAGCATATCTTAGCCTGAGAGAGAGAGAGAAAAAGGAGAGAGTTCCCAAACCTTTCTTCCTAGAGAAAGAGAGAGAGAGATTAGAGAGAGAGAATGCAGAGAATAGAGTCATTAGAGACAGACAGAGACAGAGACAGAGACAGAGAGAGATTTTGAGAGAGACAGAGAGAGACAGAGAGAGACAGAGAGAGACAGAGAGAGAGAGAGAGAGAGAGAGAGAGAGAGAGAGAGAGAGAGAGAGAGAGAGAGAGAGAGAGAGAGAGAGAGAGAGAGAGAGAGAGACAGAGACAGAGACAGAGAGAGAGAGAGAGACAGAGAGAGAGAGAGAGAGACAGAGAGAGACAGAGAGAGACAGAGAGACAGAGAGAGACAGAGAGAGACAGAGAGAGACAGAGAGACAGAGAGACAGAGAGAGAGAGAGAGAGAGAGAGAGAGAGAGAGAGAGAGAGAGAGAGAGAGAGAGAGAGAGGAGAAGGGGTAGGAGGCGCGAATGTTTATTCTTCCGTCATGTAAACAGAATCGTAGCCTGAGGAAGAGAAAGAGGTCACGAAAGGGCAGCGTGGACTGCGATCGAGCGGTGTGTGTGTGTGTGTGTGTGTGTGTGTGGCGTAGTCCGTCCGTCTGTCCGTTCGAACGTGCGTTCGCAGCTGGTGATGATTTTGTTTGCCGCCGTATGGCAGTAGATAGACAGCATTCGTCCTGAATCGTCCATCTTCGCCGGGGCGGCGCGAGTTTTGTTGACTCGGTGCGTTGAAGTCTTGCGGCAGGACCTGAGACGAATGCGCCGACGAAGAGAAGACCGGTTGCGTTATTAACTTATTATGCGTCTAGGAAGTGCTCAGAACACTTCGTCGCCTCCGGGCGCTGCGTAGAAGAATCAAAGAGAGCAGACAGACAGACAGACAGACAGACAGACAGACAGACATACAGACAGACAGACAGACAGATATCAGCAGCAGCGCGCCGAAAGTTTATCAAATTCAATAGGCCTACATGTGACATGTCTGTGAAGACAGAGTGGTGGACGGATTAACACTGCTTTATTTGATGCTCTAGTGATCCTAAAGAAAATTCGAATATAATTATTACCGGTAGAAGTTCCATTGCCAGCCTGCAATAAACTATAAACTAAACTGCAGCGTGACTGAAACTGGCCAAGGAGGCACTACTGCTGCCTATGTGTGAAAGCCACTATAGGGGCTGTGACGGGGGCTTGAACTTGCCTACCGCGCCAGCGCGTAACCCACGCTGCCATCTTCCGCCGCCCCCAATAATAACCGTAGTTTCTCGCGGCGCGACGTACGTGGCATATTCGACGTAACTTTGGCTTATTCTCAATCTCACCAGCACCTCGCCGGCGTCATCTGTTCGCCCTGTCTATGCTTTCCAGCGACGGACGATAAGAAGAACTGAAGAGGAAGAAGAAATGGAACTCGCGGAATGCGGAAGGCCATGGGTGAGAGACTTTCGTTTCTTATAAAGTGTTCTGCTGATTCACTGAACTGCTTTCAGTATGTTTTACGGTCTAAAACAATACTTCGACGTTCACAATGGAAGTGAAATGATGTGAAACGCTGTAGTCAAGGTCAGGGCGTAGCCATGAATTTGATTTGGGGGCTGTCCATCAGGGATATTTTTACCCCCCCAATTTGAGGTCGACGCCCCCAAAAAAAAAAAATTTGGTAATGCGACAATGGCATAGATACAAAATGCATACTAATTAGCCCAGAACACCCCCTCAAATGGAGATGGACACCCCCAACTTTTATTGTCTGATTACCTTTTTTTGCTTGTCAGCCGTTTTCGGGTAGAGACTTTAAAAATTACGACACCCCTAGATTTTCTCGACACCCCTCCAAATTCAAAATCCTAGAAATAACACTGCTGTCCATTAATTATGTCAACAATTTTTTGGCAAGTTTTGATCCTTTCTCCCTTGTCAACAACTGTCAACTTTCAGTGACCTCCCTATAATTATGTCAAAAATTTTGACCTTCCCCCATGCTGAAGTATGAAGATACATATCTAGATATAGGAAAAGTATCTTATGTCTTGTATCTAGATACACTTTGCAACAAGTATCATGTATCAGTATCTTTGCTACAATTAGTACATATCGGTACCAGTATATACTGATGCTCCACTATGATACTTGTATTGTTGATACAGTGATACTCCCAACACTGTAGATATATATATATATATATATATATATACATTCATATATCTGCATGCATATTTATGAGCGTTTATACATACTGTATATTGTATTTGACAGTTTTGACACCAGTTAATTGTGTATTTGTTTAGCTACTGGTGAATTCGTAATAGACTGAATAGAATTGTTTCTCTTGTTTTGCATTGAGAACGCTGAAAAAACTCGCTTGTCTGTTTTGTGGATGGATTTGTAATTTGGCAGATAGCGGGAAGTTTGGGGAAAATCCGAGGCTATTCTCTCAAACAACTGGACCAAAAAGCATTGGTTCCTGGCTAAGGATGTACAAACCGGCAGCCGCCTTCTACGCATTGTGTTCTGAGGAAGTGGTGTTTGATTTTGGCGTTGTGGGAAAATGGACAGGCAGCTCGAAAGCTGTATATATAATTACCTGATGCTTGGTTTTTCGTGCTCTCGAATAAGTTATCTTCAAGTGGTCTTCCGTACAGGGAAGTCGGTATTTGTTCTCTGCAAATGTCACCTCCCCGTTTAATGTCCCAATCTTAAAAGGGTTAAGTGACTATCGAGTCCTTGCACGGACACATCTCGATTGCTTGGATAGCATTTTATTGACCCTGCGTCATGGCGTTTTATTCAACGCACAGCATTGGCAATGTAGTTTTGAATTTCTCGGCTTTATTTGAAAGCTTGTTTAAATACTGTCGGAAAAGTCGAGTCGTTGAATGAACTTCTGTGATGAGCATTTGGGTAAGGTTTTATTTCTTATGCCTGGGTGGGCCACTCTAGTTGTTAGCAAATGGTTTAAAGGCAGCAAAGAGATAAGCAGTACAATACAATGCAATACAATACAATACAATACAAGTGGCTGGGTTATAAGTCGTGTTCAACTGGTCGTTTGCATGTTTAATCAAATTCAAACAGGGTCAATATGGCAGTTGAATGTCAGACATTCTTTCTTGTGTTGACCATCGAATCTACAACTCCTATAGAGCCATTTTCATAATCCACTGGACATCAGTCGATGATCTCTTGACGTCGAAATGATTGGCCAGAATCACGTAAGTGATAGTTTAGTTTATGGGTCGAAAGCCAAGAAATAAATCCAACGTTGACCAGCTCCGGTTAGCGGAAATAGGAATTTGAGAACCGATTGGCGTACATTTTAGATTTTTAATTCAGTCGCTTTGGGGCTGTCCACAGAGCACGTCATGCTATTTTTGAAAGTTTTTGCCCCCTATCCCCATCACAATCTGTCACGCACTTTATGGACGACCGCTTATGGCCAGTGGCGTCGCTAGGGTTGGTGTCACCCAGTGCGGTAAAATCGTTCTCAAATGCCGTGACAAGCAAAAAAAGGTCATAGTCCTCACATTTTTCCTTCTCAGATGCCGTGACAAGCAAAAAAAGGTCATCCTTGTTTGGTGTCACCCCTAGGTGGTGTCACTCGGTGCGGTCCGCACCCCTTCGCGACGCCACTGCTTATGGCACATAAGTAGTGGTGAATTCCAGGGTCTTGGTTTGCCACTGAAAAGGCTAGCTTTCCCAGGGTAGTCCCAATGTTAGGTATCTGTGGTATTTATCAATGCATCAAATGGTACAGTTGAATACATGCAGTCAGTGAATCTGTAGAAGAAGGTGGTGATGGGACAGTTGATTGCCAATCTTGAAATTAATAATCACTAATCAGTGGCGGCTCTAGGATTTGGCAAGTGGAGGGGCCGTTGGGGTGGCAACTTCTAATCATGGGGGTCCAACCATTTGTTGTTTAATGTATGTAGCATTAAGTATAGGGTCCCAACTGGGGGGCCACTGGGGGCAGGCACTCAATAGGAGGGCACGGGCCCCCCTGCCCCCCAGTGGAGCCGCCACTGCCCTTTATAAGTATACCGTTAGCTTTCAAAGTTGTTCCAGTGTGATTGCGATTGTGTGTGTGGGTGTGTGTGTGCATGCGCGCGCACATTTTTGAAGTGTGGCATTGACATTAGAATGTACTGGTAGTCTGGTATATAGCACGTGTTCCAAAGATTATCCATAAATTATACCTGAAAGACATGCCTACTATTATTATTAAGTCATCATCATCATCATCATCATCCAGTGGCGGCTCCACAGGGGGGCCGTGCCCCCTATTGAGTACCTGGCCCCCTCAGTGCCCCCCTGTTGGGACCCTATACTTAATACTACATACCTAACAACAAATGGTTGGCCCCCATGATTAGAAGGTGCCACCCCAACGGTCCCCCCAATTTCCAAATCCTGGAGCCGCCACTGTCATCATCATCATCATCATCATCATCATCATCATCATCATCATCATCATCATCATCATCATCATCAGCCCTTGGCTCATCGCTCTTTGGTGTATAATGCCATCTCCACAGTTTTCTGCCATTCTTTCCTGTTCATTTCTCTGTGGCTGAGATCCAGTAAACTGCTTCCACACCATTCTTCAATATCATCACACCGTTCCTTGTGTGGTTTTCCTTTCTTATTGGCACCCTCCATTATTCCAAACATTAGAGCTTTGACTGTTTATTCTAGCCACCTTGATATTGGGGGATTTTGAAAATGTTTGGAGGGACAAGGTCTGAGTCTCCACACTTTGGGGGGGGGGCAAATTTCCACCCCCAGCCAACATATAAATTTTTTGGGTGGAGGGGGAATTTTAAAACTTGGGGGAGGAGGAATTCCCCCCAGAGAAGGCCTAGAATAAACACTGGAGCTTTGGTCTTTCTGTCCTCTGTCATTCTGCATATCTGTCCAAATAGAAGAAGTTTCTTTTGTTTTACTCTCTGCAACATGGTTTGCTTTGGCTCAGTTCTCCTGTATAGTTTGTCATTTGTGATTTTTAATTTTGTTGTTAAGTGATGCTTTTTATTATTATTGGTTTATTATTATTATTAGTTTGTTATCATTATTAAGTGATGCTTAATTCTGATTAGTATCTACTTGTATGGTTTTCATTGAGCAAAATAGAGTAAGAACTTGTTTATTTTCATTAAGCGCTTGTTTTGAGCTTTCCTCTTATTTCTCTGTTCCCACGTTCTGCACACATTGTCTAAATATTATTCAGATGTCTGCTAAATTATTAGAAACAGCTTATCATGGCTCTACTCCAGAATAAGAGTACCGTAATGCCTTGGGCCGGACTGACATAAACAATTTCCATTCTGAAGTTTCAGAAGTTTCAAAGTGAACAATTTATGAACAGACTGTAGAAAAAGAAAAACAACTGTAAGACACAACACTTCATGATTTTGGTAGATAAAAGTTTTATTATGGCTGTGAGTTTTTAGTGTTATGGCACATCTTGTTCTCAAGCAATCTCTGTGTAGTGAATAGTTTGTAGTAGATACTTGAAATCTACTCATAAGTTCCGTATGAAAAACCATCCAGCTCCGTTCAGTATTGTTACTCTCCAATTGTTTGATCTGCTTCTTTAGGAAAGTGGATTCATAAGGTGCATATAGACCAGGGCCCGCCTTACGTTTTGCGGGACCCTGGGCGAGATAGGGTTAGGGTCAGTGCGGGGCCCTTAGTCGAGAAAATAAAGGTCGTCGACAATCGCGGGGCCCCCGGCGTATGCAAAAATTGTGACAAGCAAAAAAAGGTCGTCGATAATAATGGGGCCCTTCGAAGACTTTGCGCGGGGCCTCTAGAGGAGTGGGGCCCAGGGCAAAGGCCCGGTTTGCCCAGGCTTAAGGCCGGCCCTGATATGGACAGTCAATAGAGGACAATAAAATAGACATAAACTGCTTGTCACAGTTGATTGCTTAACATTGAGTGTTGTAAGAAAGACGTTTTCTGCCATTGAAAATGTCTACGAGTTGAAACTAATGTAGTCTCGGAAAAGTTCCTCTAATGCAGTGTTTCCCAAACTGTGGGTAGCAACCCAAAAGTGGGTCGCAGGGCTCGGTCTAGTGGGTCGAAATTAGATTCAAAAGTGTCATTTTCTAATCAATTCCACAATGTCACAAGCTTTGAAAGTTGCAAGCAGTGTTTATTCTAGCCACCTTGACATGGGGGGTTGAAATGTTTGGGGGGGGACAAGATTTGTATCTCCACGCTTTTGGGAGGGGGATTTCCATCCCCAAGCCAACATATACACTTTTTTTTTGGGGGGGGGGGTTAAAACTGGGGAGAATTCGCCCCCCCTCAAAAGGCCTAGAATAAACGCTGGTTGCAAGTATGCTTAGGTTTTAAGATATGTATATGCCTTATATTAAAACGATTAGTGTTTATCCAATTTTAGTTGACAATAAGTTTGCAGGGTTGTGGCATGCTACAAAACTGCTGAAGTGGGTCGCAGTTCCGAAAAGTTTAGTAAATCCTGGCCTATAGTACTTTTAAAAATTAACCTTATTTCGCAATAACGCAAGGAAAGCGTATTCCGACCATTTTGCTCTGAAACTCCTCTAGCCAATAAGAAATTGCCATAGGAATCACTGCACCGGAATACAATAACCACCTGGCGGTTAAGCGATTTTGCCATACTCATAGGATTTTTAAGACGCTTAACAAAGGTATATTCGTGGCAAAGTTTTAAAAAGATAATTTAAAGAAATTTCAATGTTTATTTCTTTCCTTTTGTCTTGCTTGGCAAATACATGAAGATATCTGTATACTGTAATCTATTTGTCATATTTCCATTAGAATTGAATCAGAGCTTTTGTTTTGCCATTTATTAAAAACTCAGAAGATGCTTTTCAACTAACGTTCGCCAGATGGCCAAATACATTTTTATTACATTGCATGTTATGATTAGGGTCGCGGCACGCTATAAAACCGCTGATGTGGGTCGCGGTTCCAAAATGTTTGGAAAACCCTGCTTTAAAGGACATTTAGTTTGGAATTGTGGGATTGCTCATGATTCAAATATTACATTGAACGATTGGCATGTTTTCCAATACTACTTCAGCTACTATTGCTGCTGCCGCTACTACTACTACTACTACTACTACTACTACTACTACTACTACTACTACTACTACTACTGCTGCTACTACTACTACTACTACTGCTACTACTACTACTACTACTACTGCTGCTGCTGCCACTACCACTAATATTACTACTATTACATTATTACTATTTCTACTACTGCTACTACTATTATTGTTATCATTATTATTATTATTACTGCTGTTAATATTGCTACTGATATTTTATTGAGTGACTGATTTGAATCAAATACAATCATTTAATACTCTGATTTGACATCTTATCCATTCTTTGGTCTATTGTGGCCTAATGCCCGTTTATGACCTGGTTTTTCTTTTGTGATTCACACACCTTGAATGTTGCAGACAATAACTGATAAATATTTTTGTTAATGCACAATATGTTTAAAAAATATATTGAAGAATTAAAGTTCGGCTGTTTTAATTTCTTAGAGTAGGATTACTGTTTTGATTGTATTAATTAACTTAAGAATTAAAGTAATTTGGAAAAGCACGGAATTCACATGAGTTAAAAACAAATAGTGGCTTCATATTGAGTTGTCATAAGCGAAAGTAGAGGACCAATCTCCAGATATGTAACTTTTTTGTTTTGACCAGAAATGATGCGTACATTACTTGAGCTGCATATTAAATACTACCGGTACTAAATAATGGATGTGGTCTGCCATGTAAGCTCAATATCTCCATTGGTCCTTCACCATAAAGGGGTTGAGCACAGTTGCTCTAGGAGGTTTGTTGCTGTTTTCTCCTTTTTGTCTTTGCATGTATAACAAACAAAACTTATGCAGTTATCTTATCTATCATATTAAAATCATTCTGTATGTCAGTCCCTTCTGACTGAACCACTTTAAAC
>CM030867.1:6427468-6480018 GCA_018105865.1 Metaphire vulgaris | reverse complement strand
GAACAGTGTGAACAGAGGCGTCATTTGGGGAGGGGCAGGCGGGCTCCCAAGGAAAATTGAGAAATAATGTATTAAGTAAATAAATACTGTAAATGTGTGCAAAAAATAGCCAAAATTGTCCAAAACTTGCCAAAAATGTCAAAAAATTTCAAATTTTACAAAATTGGTCCAAAATTGCCCAAAATTTGCCTATAATTGCTCAAAGTTTGCCCATAATATGCCAAAATTTTGCCAAATTTTACAAAAAAATTATCTCGCTTGAAGAAAAGTGTGAAATGACACTACTGAATGTGAAAAAGCGACAAGAAAAAGTTCATCACTAGTTTTCGAGTTTGCAACATGACTTAAGTGTCGGTTAATTTGGGTTAAACCAATGACAAGCAAAAAGGGTAGTCAGCAATTTTTAAATTGTGTCGGGCCACGCCGGCCATTCTGCACAGGGGCCCGGAATTTCTCTCGGCGGGCCTGAACCAGAATAATCATACCTTGTAGTTCCAGGCTAAATGCATGGAATATCACTCTACCCTTAGACAGCATTGATAGAAGGAAGGGCACCGAGTTATAAATTTAGCTTCAAATACAGTATTCGATCTGCAGACTTTTGATGCAAATCTACAATGAAAATTTTGCAGGATCCATAGCAGCTCTATAAATGCATGTGTGCCTAAAATTGTTGCTTCATTCCCTGTTGACTTTCATGCGATTGTGTGCTCGCCAGTGGCGAATCCACCGGGGGCCAGGGGCCCGTGCCCCTATTGAGAGCCTGGCCCCCAGTGGCCCCAGTTGGGACCCTATACTTAATGCTACATACATTAAACAACAAATGGTTGGCCCCCCCATGATTAGAATTTGCCACCCCAACGGCCCCCCACTTGCCAAATCCTAGAGCCGCCACTGGTGCTTGCGCACGTGTGTACTGTGTATATGTGTGTTGTAATGAAGACAAAAGAAATACATTTCTTGTAGGTCTATGAGGCATTATGTTTATGCACATATGAGCATATTTATGAACATCAGCATAACTTTACTCTCTCATAGTTCTATTTTCAACGTGTGTGTGGGGGCTCTGAGGGACAGTGGTCACTTTTTAAAGTAATTGAGGTTAGACTACTCTCGCCCCAAAATTGAGCGCTGATAATAGGGTACGTATGAAAGTGTGGCTATATTTATTAACTATAGTACTTTAAATTCCAGAGTTCACACTATGCTCGAATGTGAGAAAATTAAAAATGTATATTGTTATTCCAGACACTAAACAACTTATACAGACTGCCAAACATGACATAGCTTATTTAATCTTTTGATATTATAATTACATTAGGGATGATTAGACTAATGAACGGGTTCTAACGAGTCTTCATTAATCGGAATTATTTCATTTATGATAGGCCTAATAAAGAACCGAGAAAAAAATTTGTCCTCCCCGTCGGGGAATTGAACCCCGGTCTCCCGCGTGACAGGCGGGGATACTTACCACTATACTAACGAGGATTACCGATAAAATTCTTATCTGACAGGCTCTTTTGATATTATGTGCATTTTTGTGGAAGATTCTTCCATGGCTAAAATTTAAAGGGCTGAAGCTTGGACATGAATACAGTGGCGTAGCCAGGATTTCCGGAAGAGGGTGGTTTGGTTTTGATCGTGACCAACTTAAAAAATCTTGACAAGCAATAGACGTCATCCTCATCTTTTCGCCTTTTTTATTTTCAGATTCTCTGACAAGTGTTATCACCTTACGCCTTTACAAATTTTGGGATCGTCACCCAGCCAGGAAGTTCAGGAACCCCAAAACCGCGTCCAAAAATAAAAATGCATGGAAACACGTTAAAATGTTTTCGTCGACAGCCAAGGGGTTTAACCTAAACCCCCTTGGCTACGCCACTGTATGAATATAAAGCCTTGAAAATATCTCCGTAGCAGGCCGTAACGCTCGAGGCGGAGAAAGAAAGTGTGGAAAGTGTCTAAGAGTATAAATAAACCTTTAATATACCTGTAGAGATTGCAGTCCAGGATCAATTTTAAAGGCGTAGCTAGGGGTGGTGTACATATGTCCCCTTGGCGCCGAGGTGGGGCGCCAAAATTGCGTTTAGTGGGGCGCCAAAATGGGCTTTAGGTGGGAAAAAAGTAACAAGGAGCATCAATATAGCTGTGACGATCTGCTTTTTTCAAATACGTCAATAATTTTTGATCCCTCCCCCTTGTCAACTCTCAGTTGCCCCGTATAATTATGTCAAAAACTTTTGACCCCCCACTAAGATCAGTGACGGGTCCACCGTCCCCCTAAAAAGTTTAGGTTATTATTTTTACGGTTGATGACCTTTTTGTCTTTCTTTTGTTCATCAAGTGTCGTAATGTAGTGGTCATGACCTCTTTTGCTTGTCAGGCTTTTTCCGTTGTAATAAATAGTATTCCAAGAAATTTCCTATTTTGTATAACTTGAACAAAAAGGAAATTGTTGATGTCAACTTCTCTTGACCACTACCCTGTCAGGCTGTCAACAGCTGCTAAACTTTTTCAAAACCTCCCATTTTGTTGACATAATTAATGGACAGCCCCTTTGGCAGTGGCGGCTCCACCGGGGGGCCCGTGCCCCCCCTATTGAGAGCCTGGCCCCCCAGTTGGGACCCTATACTTAATGCTACATACATTAAACAACAAATGGTGGCCCCCATGATTAGAAGTTGCCCCTCAACGGCCCCCCACTTGCCAAATCCTAGAGCCGCCACTGCCCTTTGGGCATGAAAATGACCATGTCCCCATTCCACAATGTAAGCCGTCAAAGCACTCTGTTCTCACATTCCCATCTCACCCATTTGGCCATTGCTTCAATTTCTGTAGTGGCACTTTTATTTCCAAACCAATTTTCCTTTTTCCTTAAACATTTTACAAGACAGTTAATTAATCAAAATGACAAGTTACTGTTGATTAATTCATCAGAAGCATTTATATAAGTGGCAATCTTTTAATTTTTGCTCACACCATAAATCCTCATAGCAATTTGTTCAGTAAACGGACCTTCAAACTTAAACTAAGCATTTAACTACAGTAGACTTGAGAATTATTAAGCAGATGCATCATTTCAACTTTGAGTATCACTACAGAAATCTGCTCAAGTTATTATCTCTTAATGTGAATCTTTGATTTTCTAAAAGGATAACAAATAGTCAAATACGTTTAACTTGATATCAGATACTTATTACAATACCGGTAATCAAGCTCCTAGCTCAAAAGGCAAATAAAACAAATGTACAAAAAGAATTGTAGGTTCTATACTGAAACTTTAAGTAGTGGATGCAGACCATTTCAGTACCTAGCTTAATTGTGACGCTTTAAAACAGAGGTGACCAAACTTTTTTTTTACAAGGGGCCATTATAAATTTTTATCAAAATGCAGAGGGCTGCATAGTTTAGTTACCTTTTGTACATTGCTTTCACTGCCTTTCAACAGTAGTGACAATTGCTGCAGTCATATAATGGTACAGTAGTAACTGGTAGTAGTTACAATTAAACAGCAGTTTAAAGCACAGGAACTAAAAATCTTACGACTCAATATTGTATTTATAAAAAGGATCAATAACATTTATTTATAAGGATACCTTCTTCGTAGTATTCTGCCCTTAAACAGGTTTTGTATTCCAATTTCGCCATTCATTCCTGTTCATAGCTTTCTCCTTTAACCCCTTAACTGGGGACCCCGGATATATCTGTCCATTTTACATTGAGTTACCGTTAAATACACAGTTAAGAGGTTGTCTTTATAGTCCTTTTCCATCATCCAGTCAAGTAGCATCTCTCGAGGTCTTCCTTTGGTCTTTTCCCCTCTAGCTGTCCTTCTATTATTTCCTGTCTGCGGGCTGTCAATTACCAACCGGCGGGTGGCAGGTTGGCCAATGGCCACCCCTGATTTAAAACGACATATCAAATGTGCAAGTTACATTGTGCATGTGCATTTACTGTTTTCATCATTATCCACCCAAGTTTAAATCATGTCTCGTCCAGTTCTCTTTTCCTTCAGTCAGTTTTCTGCTTCCCAACTCTGACCCAGTCTGGTCTATGGAAATTACCTGGTATTTTACTATATGGAGTTGGAATACCATTGGCTGATACCTAACAGATGCTTTGATACGTTGAATAAAAACATAATTATTTTATGGCTTCTTTGTAAGCATCAATTACAGTTTGCAGTCTATCAAAAGCTACAACAAAGTCTTCATTTGTGCATCCATATTTTTCATACCAATGCAGATATGCTCTGGCACTGAGTTTGGTTTGAGAGGATTGTAGTATTCCTTCAAGTTGGGGTATAATATTACTATAATTAGATCCAACTGTCAGTGACTTTGCTGCTGTTGACGCTATACTGTTTTTTGCAGAGATCCAAAAATCTACAGGAAAAGGATTCCATTTTACAGTACAGTATGCTGATTTTATTTGAGTTTCTATTCTAGGCATGAAGTAATTAAACTTTTGGTTTTCATCACCTCGAGCCACAACTAAATTTGCTAAACTGGAAAATGCAGCTCCTTCTGAATTCCTTCGAGTGAGAGAATGAATGAGTGATGAAGTCATTTCTTCCCACGATGACTTTTTTCGTAAAATTGAGTTTATGTGCAAGAATTTGTGAGTAGGCATTGGGCAGAGCGATCGCAGCATTTCCCATGGTTCGAGTCCAATGCTGAGCCCTGTTTTTGCTGTTAGTGAATCAGTTGGCATCATGGTTCCTGCCATGCACATTCCAATATGTCTGTTGATATCATTGAGCGATACTACCTCATGAGGTGGCTGGGTACAACGTTTTGCAAGGCGTGACATTAGATCATCGTTGCTAAACACGACAATGCCATCTGCCAAACTCGATAAAACAGACAGTGATAAGAGTGCATTGTAATTCTGAAGTGGGCTTTCCCCAGTAGCAAACGGTGCCACAGCGCAAGAAATCAAATAATTCATAGGATATTCGTCTCGAAGTAGCTCCGCTGCGCGCGACCCAACGCCTGATCCAGTACCCCCGCCTAGACTGTGAACAAGTACCGTGCCACAGAAGTTGTCACATCGTTCGATTTCTTTTCTCATCGATGCCATCAGTTTCTCGAATATATCGGCGCCGTCGGCGATCTTTCGCCCGTTGTAACCGAATGCCCAGTTACTGCCTCGCCCAGTGCGGTCCATAATGATGTTCTCTTTGCGAAAAGTATCCGTCCGACAAAGACGTCGGAGTACTTTCGGTTCAGTATCAACGGACACCGAACGATAGTGTCCAGTGATTGGGTGCCGAAATAGATGAACATCTGGTCCGCTGAGATTGTCCACTTGATTCCAGAACGACTGTCCCACTTGGTTTCCACACTGACCGATCTGAAGAACTACACAAGACATTGCTAGGCTAGAATCATGTGTATAAGTTACAGGCATTGGCTATTTATAGATGTCAATGGTTACAGTGTATAAGCCGCCATTAGGATATCGTAGCAACTAGCAACGAATAAAGACAACTAGATCAAGGTCTCAACTCATATAGCGCCAAATTAAATAGGTATACTCCCTGGTATAAGTTCTTGAACTCGCAAAATCTTAATCAAATTTGCCTCAAGTCAAACGGAAGGATTATTATTATACATGTAACAGCAGGGAGCCATCTTCGACGGAAAGAGGTAACATAATACAAGCAAATTTTTAAACCCAAAAATCATGATTATTAGACATTTTTATGTTTAAGCACGTTATGAATGTAACAGCAGCATTCAATCTTGTAAAATAGCTTCAAACACGTTTTCAGTGGTGTAAAAATATAATTATTTGTGATTTTCAAGAGTGTCCCAGAATTATAATTCATTTAAAGTTTTTAAACCTACTTGAGCGTCACTGCATTAGATTCTTCTTCGTCTTCTCCTTTTTCTTCTTCCTCTCATCATCATCATCTTCTTTTTCTCCTCCTCCTTCTCCTCCTCCTTCTTCTTCTCCACCTCCCTGATTCTTCTTCTTCATCATCATCTACTTCTCCTCCTTCCTTCCTGTTAATTACGTTAGATTTTTCTAATTCTCAAGTAAATCTTCTCAATTTTCGAATTTTTATTTCCTTCGTACCTTAAATATTAAGAAAGTTACATCGCTTCAAAATCGAGCGGGATTTATTGGCACACTCTGTATAATATTATTAGGCAGAATTATTATGATTTTTTGCCATAAATAAGACAAAGGATGGAAATAGATATTGAAATTTTATGAAAATTATCTTTTTAAAATTTTGCCAGGAGCATACCTCTGTTAGCCAAGTTAAAAATCCTATGAATACAGTAAAATCGCTTAACCGCCAGGTGTACACCGGAAAATACGTAAAATTCCATTTGTCAGTGGAGTTTCAGAGCAAACTTTGTAATATGCTGTGGAAGCTCTTCTGAGTGATTCTTCAGAAGAGGCGCTATGCAAATATTTTGTTACATTACATTTGTTACTTTACATTACAAAATGGTCGGAATGCAATTTCCTTGCGTTATTGCAAAATAAGATTAATTTTAAAAGTACTATAGGCCAGAGTTTCCCGAACTTTTTGAAACTGTGCGACGCAGCGATTCTACATCTAAAAACAAATTCTCAACATGATGCAAGTTCATGCAACCAATGAAAGTTGGAAGGCGTTGAAAGACGTAATATTAGTGAATGCAGATTAGATGAGGCGCCGTCCATAAAGCACGGCACACTATTTTTGGCAATTTTGACCCCCTCCATCTGTCAGCAAACTGACACAAATCTCGGATCCCCTAAAAGTACGTAACAAATCTCGGACCATCCTTAAAACGACGTCCATAATTACGCTATGCAGGTTTTTTATTTAATATAGGCCTATTCGATTTTCTCGTTCAATTTTCTGCAGGAAAATATATTTAACTTCCAACAATGATAACGAATTAACTGAGACCTAAAATTTAAAGTGTCTCGGGCAGAATTGTAAAGCACTCTTGATTTAGGCGTACGCCTTGTTATAGGGCTTTATAAATTATCAGATAATAATAATAATAATAATAATAATAATAATAATAATAATAATAATAATAATAATAATAATAAAATGTGAATGAACAATTAAAACGTCTTTATTTATACCTCATCAGATAATATATTAAAACATTAAATATATTATATTTAAGGTTTATTGATGCTGAAAGTGCGACATCACACTGGTCATTACCTCTACCCCATACTCCCTGTCACAAAACTGCGTGAGCGGAAGATTCAGTACCAGAAGATTCTGGACGGAAAATTCGGCACCGGAAAATTCGGTACCGGTCATGGAAGATTCGGTACCGGAACATTGGGAACGGAATTTTCAGGACGGCAAATTCAGTTAGGCCTACGTGTGTTAGGCACTGGCTCTACCAGTCTACCTCCACCACCCCTCCCCAATCCCAGGGTCCCTCTGGTTTTGGGTGGTGCCTATACTTATGTATATGCCCCTATATATTTAATTAGAATTTAGGTAGGTATACTATTGATAATTATAATATATTCATTTTACTGATTTATACGGTTTTAAGGTTAGGGTTGGGGTTATGGCTACTGACAAGTAAAATTTTGGTGCCGAATTCTCCGGTACCGAATGTTCCGGTACCGAATGTCGAATGTTCTGGCACAAACTGTCACTTTCTTAGACCTTTTGCCTCCTGCGTGACGTACTTTATGGACAGCCCCGAGTCTTTGGCCTGGATGAAATCTTATAGGCCCTATAGAGCACAAAAACATTGTAGCGAAACGAGGGTCCACTAATTTGCTCTCAAACTTATAACCATGCTGGATAATTTAGCCTCGAATTCGCAACAATAATTTTGGATGTTCTCACAAAGCGCACAGTTAGCTTGCCTTCACTTTTCGATGAAGAAACCCTGTAGAGCCGTAACTAGGTGAGTCAGGGGCAAACTGCCCCCCCCCCCATAGTCCGTAATCCGTAGTGGTCAATGTTGCAGATCCAGGTAGGCAGTCGCAGCATGTAGGAAGAACACCGGAAGGGGACAGAATGACAAATGCTGCAGTGCTTAATCAATGACCATGTTGCAAGTATAAAAGATTAAAGATAACGAATATCCCGACAGCAGTTTCCACTATGACGACGTTATCTGCTTACGTCAGCCTATTACACTGAACTCAGAGACCTGCACTTAATACTCTTTATCACGGTGGTCGTCCTGATTAAAACAATCTCCCTGATTTTCTATACGGAGGTCCGTACATGTAGGCCTCTAAGACCTGTTTAGTACCTTTCGATATCGATACAAGTCATAAGCCTATGTGATAGGTTCAGTCTCTCAGCACAAGAAGCTTGCAATCGGCCTATTGCTACTCCAAATCTGTGGGACTGTTAAGCCTGTCATTCTGAAGATGTCGGGTAATAAATTTTACTGAACGTCGCTGAGAGTAATTGTTTTCGTTTACCTGCGTCAGGTTTTTGGATTTGTCGTCGTAGGTGGCCGCGTAAGTCTTGTCAGTGAGGTCTCCCTTCGATCAGTCGGTCGCTTAGGCCTATAGTTGCACAGCATAATCTAGTCGTCCGAGTAGATTTCGTGGCAACTGCAGCTGAAGAGGAGAAGGACGATTTAATCTGGATAAAGACTCGATGTATGGCATTTTGGAAATGACAGGCCTACGCATTATAGACAAGAGATTGAGTAAACATGCATCATTGAAAGTGCTCTGATGTAGCTTTTAGCTGTTACGTTGACACCGATTTATCGTCTGTGACAATCAGAGCGCGCCGTAAGATGGTTGTCACAGTAAAATCTGCCACAGCAATATGACAATCGTCGCTTGCACTGTGGCGCTGAAATTACCGCAGCAGTCTTAACGAACGACTGTCATTCCAAAACAGCAAATGACATAGCTGCAAATGTCATAGCAACGGTTGCCATAGCGACGGTCTTAGCAGTGGCATGAATACTTCTGCTCCAGCGGCCGATGATCAGCTTCCGGCATCCAGCATCGTTTTGTCTGCAGTGACCGGGGTCGTCGTTGTCTGTTCTCTCGTCGGAAACCTCTCCGTCTTTCTCACAATCTCGAGGTCGAAGACGCTTCAGCGGGCGAACAGCGCCCTGGTCATGTCGCTGGCGGTCGCCGACCTACTGCGTTCGACGACCGTCGTACCTCTGTACGCGGCCCTTCTGCTCGTCCCCGTCTCGCCGTCGAGTCAACACTGGCTCTGTCCGCTCTACGCCGCCGTGCTCGTCTCCACCGAGGTCGCCGTTATACTGAACGTCATCCTGATTTCCATCGAACGCGTCATCATCATCACCCGTCCCCTCCTCTACCAGCGCTCCGTCACCTTCGGCAAGGTCAGCGTCGTCATCGCCTCGCTCTGGACGTTCAGCCTCGTTTTCGGAGGACTTCAGACGCTGCGTTTTATGCCCGAAGACGAGCACAGCAGTCCGGCGGAATTCAGTTCGACCGTCTGTTTTGCGGTTCCGTCGCTCGGATACGCGGTCTTCAACGTCGTCCTGACGCTGGCGTTTCCCGTCGTCACGCTCGGCGTCTGCTACGGAAAGATCTTCGTCGTCGTTCATTCTCAGATGAGTAGGATCGTCCCCAGGGTCTCGGACACTTACGGAAATTCCGAGGCCGTTTTCTCCTGCGCCGAAGCCGGGCGTCAGACGTTCGGTACTCGAAGTACGTCGCTCTCCCGCAGAGACAGCTCGACGTACGAAGGGCGAAGGGTCATCGAGGTCACGTCACCCTCGGTGGCTAACCCTGATAACGCAAAGCCTAGCGCTTATCCCGGATTGGGTCCACTCTCCAACATCGAAGAAGACCTAATCGAAGGCAAAGAACAATCCTCGAACCTCGATGGAGGTACGGACGGAGGTTTAAATATTCTAGTGACGCAGTCGTCACAAGAAGCGGTTAATATAGAATCGTATCGGACGAATGAAAAGAATGCGGTTCTCTCGGATGTTGTTCCATACTCAAACGATCTAGAACTTATATTATCGCCGACTGATTTAAATAGAAGTTCTCAGAATGTTGTGCGATCTCTTAGTTCAGACCCGCCGGAAGTGAATTTAACTCGAACCGGAACCTCTAGACGAGGAAGTTCCGTGACCTTCAACCTCAGAAACGAACGTGACATCACTGAGGAGGCCAATGACATCATCGTCACCGCCACTTCTAAAACGACTGAACTGCACTCAGACGACGCCGTAACTCAGGCAAGCGGAGTACCGCTGCGGTCGGTCACGCACGGCGGGGGCAGCAGCCTCTCTCAACCGGCGACGAACGGCGACAGCAAGGGACCGCCAACAACGGGCAATCGACGATCGTCTCGCGGAAGCGCAACGAGCAGGACCTCCCCTAACCCTTCGATGGGAATCAGACTCGCCCGAAGGAACAGCATCGCTAAGATAAACGACAACAAGGCTCTTAAGATGGCGGCCGTCGTTGTCGGAGCGTTTCTAGTCTGTTGGACGCCCTCCAAAGTCTGCTTTCTCTTGCGCGTCACTTCCGGTTCGCTTATTTCGGACTTCGTCTTCGACCTGATGATGTGTCTGAGTTTCGTCGCTTCCGCTCTGAATCCGTACGTCTACAATTTTTATAGCGCGGAGTTTCGCCGGGCTTTGAAGAGAGCTCTTCTCTGCCAGGAAAGCAAACCGGACATGCCGTGGATGTAAACGGCTGCTGCATTTTGCACACTGGGCGTTCACCCGAGATACAGTGGATTAGGCGTTTTGGTTAACTTAACTACATAGGATTTGGCATATGGCCTAATTTAGTTATAGCACCGAGTAAATGCTTACGTCCATGGGCCTATACTTAGGCCTACATCAGGGCCTGTTTTAACGTGCAGTGATACACAAAATGTGCAGTGATAAAATGAAAATGTGCAGTGGTAAAATGCATTTTTCCGCGCTTTGTGCAGTGATACATTTTCGGACGACCTTTTTGCTTGCTTTTTGCGCGGATGTCCATAAATTTTCTGAGTTTAGTGCAATGATAAATTTTTTAAAGCAGGCCCTGGCCTACATATCTGGGCTGCAACATCTTATACACGCAATCTAGTATGCTATTTATTTTAAGCTTATCTTCAACGGATTTTTAAGTGATGTTCTTTAACCTGACCATCAAAATAGGCCTACTTATAGTTGTATTTTATCAACGGTTCATAAGTAGTCACATGATACGTATATACAGTACATGCATACTTTTAGTTGTATTTTATCGGCTGTTCCTAAGTAGATACATGCACATGCATACATATATACAGTATATATAAGCATATACAGTACAAACATACATACATACATACATACATACATACGCACACACATACATACAAACTGTATATACATACACACATACAATCACACACATACATAAATACATAAATACACACATACATACATACATACTTGCATGCATACATAGTAGCCTATACACAGGGCCGCCGAGAGGGGCAGGGGGCATTTGCACAGGGGCCCGGCGGCCTGCAGGGGACCCGGGCCCGGTGATGATGATGTAGGCCTACAGTATTAACAATAGCCTGAACCCTGAAAAATACTGACAAAGAAAAAAAACCATCTTCTCGTGATCACGGGCACAGAAGTCTGGGAAATGTCAGGGGGTCCGGGCCGATCATGTTAAGTAATTTCATTTTTAAAAAGAGAGAGAAGCCAAAAAAATTTCATCGACACTTTTTCACACTTGCTTGTTACGGGTAACGGCGGGGATCCGGAAAATTCTGGTTTGAAAAAGGCCAACAAGCAAAAAAAGGTCATCAACTTTTTCACAGACTTGTCAGGTCAGGGGTCTTTGACCGCAAATTCTCTCGGCGACACTGTATATACATAGGCCTACATACATTTAATGTGTAAAAACTTTTACAAGGCCTTTTATTAGGACCAGTGAACATGGTTGACTTTAAAAGTAAATCCATTTTTATACATGTTTTATTTGATTCTGCTAAATTTGATTCCATTTGCTCTATTTGAGATGAAGATCGAGCCATGCATGGCCAAGGCTGGAAGCTCCCTTTTATAGCTCATAATTAATTTAGTTTCACCTGCCATCGTTTGGTGCGCGTTTATTGCACAAAACTTCACGAATTAAATCTCGGAATGCTACAGATCGGAGAAGCATAAAACAGAGGAAATGGCGTTCTCGAACTGGAGAAGAAACGCGGACAGAATCCGGCGGCTTTCGATTGGGTCTGACGGGGACAGATTGGATCCGAACGGAGAATATTGTCGATTGTAAAGCAACTGGCGAAGCGTTCGCCTTTTTCGACTTTACAGCTTTCTTCGCCCTTCGACGGATCGTTGCTAATTGCTGTTCGTTCGGTGCCAGAACCCAGCAACGTTGAGTTTGTCGACGACCATTGACCAGATGGCGTGGTTGATTGAGAGGCGCCATCTGCTGAAAGCGACTCGAACGAATCGCCTCTGAAGCTCATTTGTGCACAACGACTGTTGCTCGCCGCAGTGTTTGGATTGATATGAAAACCTGGGACCGGTGTAACTGGACTAGCGGAGTTAAAGGAGGAGGAGGCGGCGTGGTTCGAGCCCCTCATATGCAGAGGGTGAAAAGCGGGGTTTCT
Organism: Metaphire vulgaris; assembly: GCA_018105865.1. Lineage (NCBI taxonomy): Eukaryota > Metazoa > Annelida > Clitellata > Crassiclitellata > Megascolecidae > Metaphire > Metaphire vulgaris. The sequence continues at coordinate 6,467,447 of CM030867.1, read as the reverse complement.
GCAGACTCGGCGTCTTCGTCGTCTAAAAGCCCCGTCCGCCAGAGTGTAGTTGCTGTTCGGGTTGAGGGTCCAGTAGTTGTCTTTGCCCCACGGCCGACTGGGGTCGCGAAGGACCTTGACGAAGCACTCGTTCAGCGACAGGTTGTGACGTATGGAGTTCCTCCATCCGCTGTAGGAACCGCGAAAGAATTCGAATTTCCTCATCAGGAATTCGTTGATTTCCGAGAGCGTCATGCGATGATCGGGAGACTGGCGAATCGCCATAACGATCAACGCGATGTAGGAAAACGGTGGTTTGTGATGTCTACTGGATCTCTGCGAACCGCCAGTCTCCGCGTCTGGTCCCGTAGAAATCGTTCCACCAATAAGCGATCGATCGCCTTTCCTAAATGACTCGCATCCTTTTCCACTTTCTCCGAATTCTTGACAATCCACGGTGCCGACCGCCAACATGTTCCTGGGGCGTATATCCTTTTCTTTGTCGCGTTGTCTCACTTCTTTGACATCGTCCTCGACAGAACCAGTTGATGCGACGATCGCATGAGGCAACAACTTAAGTGTAGAGGGGACTTTTTCATCATCATTCGACAGACGTAGGCCTACAATGGCTGTCTTGCCTTCGGTAGGCATAACACGGTCACGGTTTCTCTCCATTGCACATCACGCGCTGGTTGTCGAATCTCACTAAATGTCTGCGAACCTGAACAAGCATGAAACGCCTGTTTAAAATTTCGGAGAATTTTTCGCAATTAATTTTATACAGGTCTGTTGTGAAATTAAACATACAAGCAATTTTAATTTTCTTTCGTCATCGTCATCTTATCAGGAACTGATTTGGCTTGTAGTGTTGGTGGTCGATGCAGTGGCAGCTCCACATGGGAGTACCAGAGGGCTCTTGCCCCTATTGAATGTCTGCCACCCCAATGACCCCTCAGTTGGAACGCCTATATTTACTACTACATACACTGTTAGAAGAAATGGTTTAGATAAGGGTTTGAAAAAGGTATTATAGCGGTGGCCTAAAACTCTACCGTCTAAAGGTTTTCCATAATACCATATGTGAAGGTATTGTTATAAAACCATCTGAGATGGTACAAAAAAGGTATTTTAAAGATGCGGAAGGGTATTACAAAGTACCATTTAAGAGGGTTTGTGCGAGGTAATATTGAAAACCACTTTAAAAGGGTATTTTATTTTTTAAATGGTAATAATTTTCTTCTTTAAATTGTAATAATTCTGTACTATCTTTACAGGTTATGTGAGGAACCATTGAGGTATTCTGTTGCATTACAATGACTTGTCAAAATTGCTGCATATAACCAAATGCTGATATTAGGGATATTTTACACCCCCAATATGAGGTCGACACCCCCCAAATTTGAGAATGTGACAATGGTATGCATACAAAATGCATATTAATTAGCCCTGAAACCACCCACCCTACCCCCATATGAGGTCGACACCCCAAAATTTGAGAATGTGACAATGGTATGCATACAAAATGCATATTAATTAGCCCCGGAAACCACCCACCCCTGAAATGGAGGACACCCTCCAACTTTTAGCCTCGGATGACCTTTTTTGCTCAGACTTTTTGAGACTTGATACAATTTTTTTGCTTGTCAGATTTTCGGTAGAGACTTCCAAACTCTGACACCCCCAGATTTTCCCAACACCCCCTAAATTCACAACCCTACAATCCTAGAAAATAACCACACCTTCCCTCAGATTTTTCCCGACACCCCCAAATTCACAATCCTAGAAATAACCCTGGTTGATATCAATCAATCAATCAATCACTTTAATAATATCAGATAACAAACACATATTAAAATTTAATATCAGAAATTAGACAAATGTCAGTACAGTATATGCTTTATTCAATATGTTTGCTATATTAAAAATAACAAATGGTCAGGTATCAGCATAAGTTATATTGAAATATTGTATTATTAAATATGTTCTTGTCTGTAGGAAGCCAGCATTAGATCATCGAAATGACAAATATTTAAAACGATTTAAAATACAAACCCAAAACAGAAATTAATCAGAATCAATTAATCAGTAGCAGGTCTTCTTAGCAATTCTGGAATAATAGTGTCCTTTCCAGAACATATGCACGTACTGCTCAAGATTGCATAAAATACATTGTATTAGTTGCATATACAACATGAAAAGATAGTCAAAAGCCTAACACTATTCATTGTTAAATGCCAAAATAACAAGATTCATTTCTCAATGTTAACAACACATGCACTACATGTACAAACTGTTATTATATACTGTACTATATATATGGAGTCGGATAGCTGGCACATATTGTCAAAATACGCAGACCACTTAGTTAGGCTGCAATGATGCAAGGAACTGGATCAGATACAGTACATCCTAAAAAGACAACAGAAACAATTTTACATTTTATCTCCAAATTCCTGTTCGCGACTGGTAACATGCATATCTTCTTGTTGGTACTCACTATATAAAGAAGAGTATCATATCTGTTTTGCACTTTAGAGAATTTTATGACCACGCACAAAACACTGTCAGCAGTACCATGTCTGTAAAAGGTGCTAGGACAAAATGTCAGAGGGCAAAATGTCGTGGGAAGAAAATGTCAGCGGACAAAAGGTAACCCTAACCTAACATTTTGTCCTTGACATTTTGTCCTTGACATTTTGTCCGGCCCGCTGTAAAGTGACAGCCATAGACATAGGACTGTGAGCAGAACTGTCAAAATGCTAGTATAACGGAACAATAAATACACTATAACAACAGCTCAGCACAGATTGCTCCCGGTCACTTTCTCTTTGACATTGCATGACTAAATAACATGCATTTGAAATGTTTGAATCATTAGTACGAAACTATACCTGGGCAGCTGGAATTGACAGCAGTGCAGGCGACTCTCCAAGGCACAGTATTAGTAACTCAAGTCCAAATTTCATTCGTAGCACTGCAACAGTACATTTCATGTGTTGTTATTTCATTAATAACACAGATTTGTAGCTAGAGCAAATTCCTTTAGCAGAACAATTGCTACAAGAAGAAAGGGCTGACATAAAGGACATATCACACCTAAGCACACTCAATATCATACCACAATTGCATTCGAGACACAAATCAATACATTACATTGCACAAGTCAAACAAAAGGCCACAAAATTTTAAACATATGTTACAAAACATGAAGTTAAAAGGTTAGTATAGAGACGACATAGTCCTTCAATTACTTCGGGAGAAAGTACCAGGTCAACTGAGAGACACACCCGCAATGTTCAGATGGTGATGAATCTAATGCAGACTGTGGAATGATCGAACATGACGCTGACAAAGTCATTTGAGGTGATGTTGGTGCTGAATCGGGCGCTTTTTGCAGCTCAAAAAACTTCACCTGCAGCCTCATTGATGGAAGCAGTCTCGCTACCATGTTTTCAGTCAAGTTTACAGTGTCTCGCCACCCACGTCATTATCTGAAACACACACAAATAAAACAGCGACAGGTAACCTATAGCAACCTGCAGATTATAGAGGGTGTTAAAAACTTCATTACATATAAATAACTTAACGATGCAGTTAATCACATACACAGTAATTATAAAAAGCGTCAACTATTTACACACTTGTTTCTACAGTACACTTTTTAATGTCTGACCATACCGGAAACATGATATCTGCAATTCACAAATTTCTTCTAACAAAATTCCAACTGGCTGAAAAGTCCACGATTTCACATTGGACGTCTCCATCAAATGTCTAAAAAAATAGTTACACAACCATTAGCTTAATAACATTAGCGCTCGTGAATAAGCTGGCGCACTGCGCCAAGCTTTCGAGAAGCGCTATAGAAATTTCAATACTCTCTAGGATAGCGATCGTAACTAAAGACGCTAATTCAGTTCTCAAATCACCGCTCTACTACAACATGAGTTAATCAAATAAATCAAAAGGTCCTGAAACACAGAAACACTTCAACGTCTTAGCGGAACTCTACTTCAACGTTTAATAAACTCATTCTTCGAAAAAACATTTCTTAATTAAAACGGCAATTATTTAGAACGCGTCGACATAAATTCGACCGATCGCCATTTCTTCTTCGTCCCCTCCGCGACTCTCCTTCTTCATCGGCATTCAGATTCCTTGTCACGTGATCTGCGTTCCACAGATCCTCAGAAACCATTGGCTATCCCAGAGGCCTGCTTCCACACATCTTCATCTGATAGGCTCTAGTTGACCCAGAAACAACCAATGCGGCGCTAACGTCTGCCTATCACTCTATATATATATATATATATATATATATATATATATATATATATATATATATATATATATATATATATAGGCCATAGCTGGGGCGGTCATAATTGGGGCGGTAATAGCTGGGACGATCATAGCTGGGGCGGCTACCATCTGTAACCGTCCGTTTTCTTTCCGTCGTTTTCCTAAATAAAATAGGTCTACGTAGACGTGATTTGGCGTCACAACGTGATCATTGTATATTGTAGGTCCAGTGGCGGCTCCACATGGGGACCCGGACCCGTGACCCCTATTGAATGCCTGCCCCAATGGCCCCTTTGGGACCCTATTACTACTACAAATACCTATCAACAAATGGTGGACAGGGCGTCATTTGGGGCAGGGTCGTTGGCCCCTGATTTTTAAGGACAATTCTTTCACCAATATTCGTGTTATTTAGTTGTTAAATGTAGGTCCCTAAATTGGCTGGCTAAATAGGTAAAAAGACTGAAAAGCAAAAAGGTCATCAACATGGATATTTTTACACCCCAAAAAACCAACACCCCTGCCCAATTTGAGGTCGACCCCCAGAAAAATTTAACGTGGCACCCCAACACACCCTCCCAAATGATAATGTACACATCCTCTCTTGGACGATCATTTTTTTGCTTGTCAGCCTTTTCCTGGTAAGTAAACTCCTTGGATGACCTTTTTGTCGGGCTGTTTTTGGTAGACACTACCAAATTCCGACATCCCCAGATTTGCCCGACACCCCCAAATTCACAATCCTAGAAATAACCCTGGTCATCAACGCCTAAAGGAGGGCTTGATGTTGAATCTCTGAAGTAGCTGATCGCACAAAATGACCGACAAGCAAAAAGGGTCGTTAACTTTTTCGCAAACTTGTCAAGTCGAAAGTGTCTTGCCCCCCTGAAAATAGTGAAATGACGTCTCTGATGGTGGGTCCCCATGTTTAGAAGCTGCCACTCCAACGGCCACCCAATTGCCAAATCCTGGAGCCGCCACTGTATAGGCCTCTAAGAGCTTTAATTAGATTGTCTTTAGTAGGCCCTAAAGGTTTTATCAAAAACCAAACGAGATGGTTATGTAAAGGTTCGACATTGAATACCCATAAAAGGTTTGCATTTACTCCAGAAAACCTTCCAGAGGTTTTCTAAAATGCCTATAAATGGTTTTTTAAAGGTTTGAAACGTCAAACCCTTAAAAAGGTTTTCCGTTATGCTGAAATACCTTTTCCAGCTATAATACCTTTAGAATACCATTGGCCGAACCATTTTTTCTAACAGAGTACCTAGCAATAAATAGTTGGCCCCATGCTTAGCAGATGCCACCCCAAAGGCCTCCCACGTGCAAAATCCTGGAGCCGCCACTGGGTCTATGTATCAAAAATCAGCGAGAATCGAACTACACCCACTTCAAAATATTTTAGCCCAAACTTGAATTCGTGGGAGGTCGAACTCCCATTCCCACCAGATTGCTAAACTGAACCGATATTTCACTGTTGTTGGTCCTCTTCGATCGCTTCACAGATCAGTTCACTGGCAATATGACGCATTACAAGCCCGGACCTTCCCCCACACGGATCGAAGTAATATTCCACACAGAAACAATAAATTTTACAACGAGTCTCATAAGCTCTTCGAAGAAATGACACTTCTCTGCGAATTTCGTATCATTGAAATCTCCAAATTGACAGGAAAATGCGGCCTTCATATGGTAATACAGCCATTTTATTGTATGCTTTTTAGGCCCATCGGCGCCCACAGAAATTTTTCCAGGAGGGGCAAAACGCATATTAACACAATGGTCACGGTTAATATTTTTGCAAGGTTTTCAAATTTCAATGCGAAATATCGGTATTTGCATTTTCCAGGGGGTGCAAGTGTCCCTCTTGCCCTAATGTCCCGGCGCCCATGCTTAGGCCGCAGTACAGCCTCTTTTCGGTACTTTCCCGTTATCCGGACCCCAGTGAAGAGATACTTAGGGTTAGGGTTAGGTTTAAGGAAAGTTTAGGGAAAGTTGACGTCAACAATTTCACTTTTTGCAAATAATCAAACCCTAACCCTAACCCTAAACCCATCTCTTCACTGGGGTCCGGATAACGGGAAAGTGCCATATTTTCTTATGACACAATCGTCAAAAATGGCCTAAAGCCCCCATTCAGTTTTTTACTTCGCAGGAGATTGAATCCAAGCTTTCGCCACCCGGGCCCACCCCCATTTGGCGGATTTCACTGGTCGCTGCGCTCTTGCTATTTCTATAGCGCAAAATGTATAAATGAGAGTGAACAAAAGGCTGACATTTAACACTAATCTCGTTGTAAAATGCTTATTGAAAGACACACCCGTCTACAGAATAGTTTATGATTACAAAGACTTAAGACTTGAGGAAACTCGCGAGAGGCAGAAGTTTACCTTTGGCGTCGACAGAGGTGATGCAGATTTCGTCAAAGAATACATCTGCGGATATTCTTTGACAAGAATCCTTTAACTGCTTCAATCGATATCGCCGAAAACACCATCTCCTACAGTGTAGTTTGCATGCGAATTGCTCGAGTCCAATTTTATTGTAAAATGTTTTCAAATGGACTAACGTTTCACATATAGGCCTATGTGGTCCGCTATTGTGACGTCACCCAAAAGCTGCAGAACATTTGGGCATTTGTGTCAAACAATCAGAACTCTCGTTCTGTTGTCTCTGTTTATATAGAGAAACAACGGCTGTCGTTATAAAACGTGTACAGAGACAGCAAGAGAGAGAGAGAGAGAGAGAGAGAGAGAGAGAGAGAGAGAGAGAGAGAGAGAGAGAGAGAGAGACAGACAGACAGACAGACAGAGAGAGAAAGAGAGAGAGAGAGAGAGAGAGAGGAGAGAGATTGCTTGAGGTTTCCTAAGTACCTTCTTCATTGAGCATCAGATTTAATCTGCATAACGTAAACGTACGCACGTAAACACCGCGTTCAATAATTAACAAACACTTTTTTGAAATGAGTGACGCGAGTGCGCGTCTGAAAGTGAATTACATCTTGAAGTGCCAGACACTGGAAAGTACCGTTCGCCATTCGCTTCTTACTGTAGAAACGGTCTCCGGTTGAAGGGCTTGGGGCTGAAGAGGGGGCGCGAGTGGGGTGGGTGGGTGGGAGGGGGTGTTAGTACGATCGCCATCGAATGACCGAAGTGCGGTCGACGCTAATTTGTCTCACGCTTAAGTTGCGACTCGTGACTCTGGATTCAGTTTATAGAAGACGGGAAAGAAGAAAACGACCACGTCTACTCTCCTCCTCCTTCTCCTCCTTCTCCTCCTCCTCCTTCTCCTCCTCTTCCTCCTTCTCCTCCTTTCTTCATACGTTGTCTTTCTGTGGTGAGTCACCACAGTCTGTGCGTGCGTGTGCGTGCGTGTTTCTCTGTGCGTGCGTGTGAGACAGATCGAGAGATAGAAATAGAGATAGATAGAGAGAGAGAGACAGTGACAGAGACAGAGACAAACAGAGAGACAGACAGACAGAGACAGACAGACAGAGACAGAGACAGACAGAGACAGACAGACAGACAGAGACAGACAGACAGAGACAGACAGACAGAGACAGACAGAGACAGACAGAGAGACAGACAGGTGGACACAAACAGGCAGGCAGACAGACAAAGATAGAGACAGACAGAATGAGACAGAGACAGGGTGCGAGAGAGAGAGAGACAGAGTGTGCGAGAGAGAGAGAGAGAGTGGGGTTACTGCCTATGTGCTAAGTGGTAGTTGAGAATTTGATTTTGTCCTTATTTAGCATGCAGGTTTTTATAAAGGCCACTCAACGGCCTACTGGTTAGACAGCAATACAGATCAGTGTGCAGGTTCAAACTACGTTTAAAGGCAAGCCACGATCAAGGACAAACGGACCACTCAACCCAACCCATATTATGCAAAGACACCATCGGACATCAAACGGCCATGAATATTGATGAGCATGAATTGTATTACTTTTTACACTGTAAATATGCGATTTCTCAAACTTTCCAACAGGCACGGAGGTTCACAACGATTATTAGAATTCACTTCTTCTTCTTCTTCTTCTTCTTCTTCTTCTTCTTCTTCTTCTTCTTCTTCTTCTTCTTCTTCTTCTTCTTCTTCTTCTTCTTCTTCTTCTTCTTCTTCTTTCTTCTTCTTCTTCTTCTTCTTCTTCTTCTTCTTCTTCTTCTTCTTCTTCTTCTTCTTCTTCTTCTTCTTCTTCTTCTTCTTCTTCTTCTTCTTCTTCTTCTTCTTTCTTCTTCTTCTTCTTCTTCTTCTTTCTTCTTCTTCTTCTTCTTCTTCTTCTTCTTCTTCTTCTTCTTCTTCTTCTTCTTCTTCAGATGCTCCGTCCAAAGACAGGTTCCATACTCCAGCGTCGCCACTCCTCTCTATTTTGAGCTTTTTATCTTCAGGGCTGAATAATTTGTTTGTTTGTTTCCGTAGTGTTGAACATCAACTCCAGCATCGATGTCCTTAGTCGCCCTTTCTGAGCTTTCCTTTCGTAGCAAGTAGGCATGATTCTTCTCTCAGAACATGCCCTAACCACTTCTTTTGTCTTAGGATCAAATAAAACCAGTGGCGTAGGAAGGGGTGGTGGTCTGGGCGGCACGTCCATAGGGGTGGCATTTTGAGGGTGTAGACAAATTTTTAAGGGACGGGAAAATTTAAAATGTGCAAGTGTAAGGGATATAGCCTACCATAGCGTTGTCTAATGGCCTCAATCCATAGATAAGAGTGGCAGACAAGGTATTTTTGTCATTGTAAGAAGAAAGAGGTCGATATTTGGACAATAAATTCGATTTTGAACCCAATTTAAGAATCTATGCAGTATTATAACTTTGAGGTTTCTCAAAGTATGAAAACCGACTTTGTCTTTTCAACATTGCTTCAATTGCGCCAACGCAACTGTTTAGATGGGCGCAGAATTTCAGGGTTTCTTGTCCACTCTGACGAGAGCAAGAAACCTTGTCAGGGAGTTCTTTGCACATTCATGCATCCCCTTCGATCATGCTACCCATGGGCGTCCGCACATTAGGGTAATAGTAGGCACTTGCCTCCCCCTGGAAAATGCAAATACAAATATTTCACATTGAAATTTGAAACCTTGCTAAAATATTAACCGTGGCCATTGTGTTAAAATGTGCTTTGCCCCTCCTGGAAAAATTTCTGCGGGCGCTCATGATGCTACCTGTCCCCAAATTTCTTAACGGATTTGGTGCAAATCCCACGACCGGTACCTGCCAGAGTAGCCCCCCCCCCGTCCAGTCTTTTCTGCGTACTAAGTCATCGCCGTTCACGTTTCCTCGCTGTTTTACTGCTTTGTTGAATCCCTGTTTGCGCGTGCGCTTATGTTGCCACAATGTTTTTTCTGCAATTTTAAAACTGCAGTTTCGTGCTTTTGACGCAATCGAAAGAATTCCAGATTTATGTCTAAAAGATTCAAAAATGGTTTTGCGGTTTTTCTTAGAGATGGATGTAAACGTAGGCTCAGTAAGCCAGTGCATCAGCGGTTATCTTACTTACTAAGAAACGACAGTTAGAAACTGACCAACGAAACTGACCACAGCAGTTGCATTGTTGACATTCCAAACATTAAAACCTAAAAACCTAAATTCTGTTTCTAAAATACCTAGATTTTTCCAGCCCTGATCGAATCGTAGTCACGTCTATAAGCCTTCATTCACAAATCTGGCGGTAACACCAACGAACATGTCAGCCGCTGATTATAATTCGCAGTTGGTCATAAGTAATATGTGAACGCTCCGTCGATTTTCGCTGATAAACACTTCAAACACTAACTAAATACTTGTCTGAAATACGCACTCGATGTAAGCGATGTTATAACGGAGTCTTCTTGTTTTCCGCCTGTAAAGCACGTCGCCCGATGGAGTGTCGTCGTGTAGTGATTCCGACGGAGGATTGCTGTTGAACTGATGTTGATCGATCGATGATGATGATGTTTAGAGAACTCTCGAGTTGATCTCCGTTTGAGTCTTTTAAGCGAGAATTATTATTCGTGATTTAACATCGGAAACAACGATCCACTTGATTTGCTCGGTTATTAGGATGACAAATGCTGTACTAGGACCAGATTCAGAAACACGTACGTCCTATGCTAAGTCAGCGTCGAGCAACCTTGTTGGTCAAAGGCACCCTGATGAAAAAAATCCACCACGGCACCCCCAGTCAGTGTTTAATCTAGACTCCTGGACTCCGGGGGGAACTGAAAAAACCGAGGGGGAAACTGACAAAGCCGGGGGGAATTCTGTTAGGGACCGATGTTAGTCCATGTAGTATTCCAAAATTTTCGGGGGGAATTTGAAATTTCCGGGGGGAAGGGCAATTTCCCCCGGAAACGGCCTAGATTAAACACTGCCCCCAGTGAAACTAGTATAGGCCTAGTTAGTAATACTTAGTATAGTGTAAAAACTATAAAATAGTGTAGACTCTAGAGTTTAGACTATGGTTAGTATAGGATCTGTAGGCCTAATTCTGTATGATAGTATAGTATGGATGAAGAAATTCATATTTTTAAAGGAACATTTATAGGGCCTAATTTGTATTCTTAAGGCTAGGAATTATATTATTATGATACACACATATAAAGTTAAATGTTTTGTGAATGACTTCTAGGAACATATTTAATGAGAGACCTGAGATTGTTTGTGAGCAGAAATCAAGTGAAGGCGGAGTTCAATGTTGGACAAACTCGCATTTCCTCATCTACCATCTGAAGTCTTTCTCGTTTTTATGATTTCATTTCCGTTAGTGCCGAGAACCTTGCTAAGCTTACAAAAATATGAGCTTCCAAATGGTAGAATCAACTGAATCGCTTTCTTGCTCAAACGAAGATGTTGATCTTTGAGGCTTATCCAAATTTCGGACAGCTCTTTCTCAGCAACAATGATAGACATCCGGAAACTCGCACGTTGCGCGTAAAATTAAACGTAGGTAAGTAAGGAAGAATTTGCTGGCCAAGGCCAACACTCACTCTGGCGGATTATTCTGCCTTTCGTCAATTTCGTACACATTTATCAGTTTCTCCGTGTAAAAATTTTTAAGTTCCAAAATTTTTCGCGGCACCCTTGAAATTTCTTGCGGCACCCCATCTTGCCGCGGCACACCGGTTGCCCGACACTGTAGGTCTACTAAGTCATCGGTTCGGGGTCTGCTATTTCAGTGACGTCTTAATTCTTCAGTAGAAAAGATTCAGAAGTTAAAAACACGCAAAACAAACTGATCGACGAATCATCGGATCTTCTGAAAAGTTTTACCGTTTTCTCAATCGTTCGTCTACTGTCTATATATATATATATATATATATATATATATATATATATATATATATATATATATATATATATATATATATATATATATATCAGTGTTTATTCTAGCCATCTTGACATTAGGGTGATTTTGAAATGTTTGGGGACAAGGTCTGAGTCGTCACGCTTTTTTTTTGGGGGTGGGGGGGTGGGGTGGGGAGAATTGCCATCCTCCCATGCAACATATAAAAATTGGGGATTTAAAAACTTGGGGAGGGGGAAATTCCCCCCCCCCAGAGAAGGCCTAGAATAAACACTGGTCTATATCAGTAGCATTGACACGGTTTCGGAGTAGAGAAGGGCATCGAGCAGTGGCGGATTTACATTTTTCAATCCCTGGTACACATGGAGGTATTATCCCATGATACGGTATTACGTCATTTCTACCCCAGGATGCGTGAAGCCAGTAACGCGTAGGCTAAAAAAATTAATAGTACCTCCATGGTTAGCGGCCATTGTGGTTCACTCGGACGAATACAGGAGTAGTGTTAAGTCTGAGTTATATTATTCCTTTAAAAGTTTAAATTATCCGTGGAAAATCATTTAGATTAAAGCCAGCCTGTTCAGCCTATGGGTGTACGCAGCGGGTTCGCACCGTAGGTGTAACATTTCACCGGTAAGGGTCCATGCTGGTACATACCAAATCCTATTTCCCATGGCTCAGCCGATGATGTTTTGAGTCAACAAGTGTGGCTGCCGTCTGAGAATTTCCCAGCTAGTCGGAGAAGCACTGGATTAGCTAATAGCCGTCGTAAGCCATGTTGAACAATAGCATTACATTTCAGTTGCAGTCGTCGTGAGAGGTAATGCTCGACAGTAGAAATGTCGCAAGCAAATGCAATTTGGATTTTTTTTTACTAAATTGAGTCTGATCCAGTAAGGCAAAGTTCAAGTTAACAAGTGAGAAAGTAACTTCTGCTTATATTTTATATTAATCATATGTGTATTTTCAGCTCCAACATAAAACGTCGCTCTTCGCTGACTTAGGACTGCATGTCAATAGCTTCGGCTTCGGCTTCGGCTTCGGCCGAATCTATTACAGACAGTTTCGGCTTTGCTTCGGCTTCGGCGGAATGTAGGACTGCAGTTTCGGCCCCAGTTTCGGCTTCGGCCGAAACTGTAAATTGCTGCTTCGGTCTGACTCTATTTTGGGTACGTATATAGGTGGCCCCATCTTCACTACCATGTGAACTTTAAGATCATTGACCCCTTAGAGTCGATAATATACACTGTGTCCAGAAAAAAATCATTTGAAAATTACGAAAGCCCAAGTCAATTATTTATATTTTAGTCCATACTTTATTTCAATTATTATGAATTATAATATTATAGGCTAAAAATCAATTGAGTGTTATCTTTATTTGTAAATAATTTATTTGTTTGTCAACACACTCAATGACGTAGAAATGACGTCATTCGATAAATGGACAGAAAACTGTAATCTGTGACAGCTGACCGCCAAAGTTGCAAACCGCTCAAAAGAGCCTACGAATTCTGATGAAAGTTTGCACTATTGACGCAAAATAAGGGTTTCTTTATGTGTTTAAAATTTTTGTCTAAATCGGTACAGATTCGAGGTAGTTTTTGAGATATGTTTAAGGGGTTATTTTCAAAGGACACAGTATAGTGTATAGAATATATAAACGTCGGAAATAATGATATCGACATAAGCGTCAGACTAGTCCATAGAAAGTCAATTTTCATAGACAGAATAGTAAGTCTTTCCCAAGCTGTCAAGTTCCAAAGGATTAAAGAGAAGAATTTTAGTATTTGAAAGCAAATGCTACAGAAATGTTCTAAGAAATGGTTGGGTGAAAAGATCAGCAATGATGAAATATATGCCTACAAGAAATTCCAGGAAAAGATTATTGATGCCAAAAAAGTAGTGCAGAGAAACCTGCATCTCTTTGGGCATATTTGTCGCATGAACGATGATAGAAAGATTAGGACTATAATGCTGGGAATTTCCAACTAGAAAGGAAGACCACGCAGTGAATGGTGTGATGACATCAGCGACTATTGTAGTGTGGCTAAAGCGTGCAAAAACTACGGCAAATTAATATACAGTAGCTTCGAACAGAAAAGAATGGGACAAAACTGTGAAGATGGCATCAGACACCAACGGGTGCTGAGCCAACGGTTATTGATGATGATGATAATGACGACGACGACGACGACGATGACGTTGAATAAAAGAGATTGTTAAAATTTTATAACGGTTTATTGTGTGTATTAACGTAAATGTAATTAATATTTCTAACAATCTGTCTGTTCGTTGAACCTATAGGAAAAGAAAGGATTGAAACAATATACTTTGCGACATCCAGTTGTTGACGTGAACCGGATTTGGATTTCCTTTAAATCTGGTCCACCGTTTTCCTTACTGGTTGCAGACAGGAAATGACTGAGACGCGTCTCGAAGTGGCCTCACATGATCATGTCTCTATGGCTACCACGTAGGAAACTGCGTGGGAATTAACGTAACTAATTGCAATTGCAATTATGGCATCACGTCGGGATGAGGTCGAGGGTGCTATAGACTATTGCGAGGGAGGGAAATCGAGAAAGGTCGTCCCGGCTCATTCTCTGGGAAACTATGCACTCGTGTCACTGTCTGTCTGCAATCTATCCGGCAGGGATCTGGATCTAGAATGTCCTAAAACTGGTGCAGTCCAGCTCCCTGTCTATTCAACGAATTATATTGAAATTGAGGAATGTCGAGTCAGAGCGCTCGACTACATCATCAATTGCACAAGAAGACATGTCATACATCCGTAAGTAAAGATGACAAGTTTATTAGAGTTTGACAAATTAATATCGATTTTGAGATTTGAGGTAATTTTAGATAGCTTCTGCATTGAATGAATTTATAATCTCATTTTGATGTTTAAGATTGCTAAAATATTCAAAATAGACTCGGGGCACGGGCGGATTCAAATTGTTGGCCCGTTAGGCCTACACTTATTTCCATGAAGTCCCACCCGATAAAAATCATGCGAACCAATAGCCTATATAGTGTCGCTGAAACTTTAGATTTTTGAAAATCTCGGAAAGCTTACAGAAAATTTACAGATTTACAGATCAAGTGTGAAAAAGTGTTGATGACTTTTTCCTGTTGCCTTTACCCGAATTTCTGTTTAAAAATCTTTTTAAACGAAAGTTTTTATTCCGAAAATAAAGTTATTTAAAGAAAGAAACACAGAAATTATGAAAAAATAATTTTAAATCTTAATAGAAAAGACGGTCCCTAAATTTCAATTTTGCAGATGGACCCGGTACCGATGTACCTTTTGTAACGTAGTAAATCCACCACTGCCTCAGGGTCTTGGCAGCGTTGTGAGTTCCCCAGTCGCAGAAATTTGGAGTAATAGGCCTACTAGAATGACACGGTGCGCTTTGATGCATTTCGTGAAAGACTTTAATTATGATTTATTGCTGAGTGGCCAAAAGCTGTAATAACAACTACTTGCATCGAGTCAGCTGGCATTCATCCTACCAACCCTTCCCCCCTCAAAAAATTTCTCATCGCTTTTGCGCAAATCCCACGGCTGATCCCAGCCGGAATAGGGGACCCGCTCCCGAGCTCCCCTCGTGAATACGCCAACTGTATCTACACTTATTTCCTCTATCTATCGCTTTGATTTACCAATGCGCGAGATCGCCAGAGCAGAGTTATTTCTAGGATTAATTATCAATTGGGAGGTGTCGGTAAATTCTGGGAATCCCCGGCCAATAAAAAGTCTGACAAGCAAAAAAAGGTCTTCTCATAGCTGAGATTGGGAGGGGGTGTTGGGGAGGGGTGTCGATCTCAAATTGGGGTGTTGGCGGTGGGGTGGGGGTGTTAGGTGGCGTAAAATAATCCTGCGCCAGAGACAGAGCGAAGACTGCCGCCAAGTCGCCCTGTGTATTCCTAGCGAATAATTTCCTATAATTCTGAACGGGAAATAGATTCTCAACGAGAACGAGGAAACCGGAAAGACGAGTCAGCGTTTAGAGAAGGCAGATCTAGCCACAGCCGACGACGATCTTACTATGGTACGGTAGAGGCATTTGCACTCATTTACTAGTTACGCTCGTGTTTTTGTATTATGTTTATATTGCACACAGAATCAGAATCAGAATGGCTAAACGATCGTCAGTAAGGACCGGAATGGTCGCCAGCCCCTTTGCATTCGCTTTGTAATGTAGTGATTTTGTAGTAGGCATAGGCATACCTTTATTGATCGACCTGTACCAACGGTTGTGATACAGGTATGTCGGTCTTTTATAGAACGTAGCTAGACTAAGTCTAATGATCACTGAATATAGTGGGCGTCGCATAATAGGGCAAAAGGAGCACCTGCCCCTGGAAAATGCATATGCCAATATATTTACAGTGAAATTTGAAAACCCTTCTAAAATATTACCGTGACCATACATTGCATGTTGTTCCCCCGGAAAATTTTCTATGACGTAACCGTGGCCATTGTGCTTTGCCCTAGGGATATTTTTACACCCCCTAACACCCCCAACACCCCAAATTTGAGGTCGACACCCCAAATTTGTAATGTGGCAATGGTATGCACACAAAATGCATACTAATTAGCTCCGACACCCCAAATTTGAGATCGAAACCCCTCCCAAATTCACAATCCTAGAAATCTCTGCTTTGCCCTCTGTGAAAATTTCTGTGGGCGCCCATGTTGAATGACAGTGGGCTTCGATTTGGAAATAAAATGGTAAGAAGTGTGGTTTTACTCTTTTAAAAGCAGACTGGATTCTTATTGTTGCAGTCTGATTCGCGCAAAAAGTCGATTACCGTGGACAAGTGGGACTCACGCGCACTGAAGAATGTGCTGGATGATGCTGCCAAGCAGGTATTGACCCACTGCATTATGTTGGAAAATGCTGAAATTTAGGAGTAGTTTGAATATTACATGTTACCTGATCAATAATTTTTTGACAATGATGGCCGATGAAGAATTATTTGACTGTTTACGATAAGCAGTCATAGGCCTATACTGTAAATCCGTTAATAGAAGCCCTTGGGGTCCCTGACTTCTGGATCCGGAAAATTCCCTCCAATATATTTCCAGTTGCAACGTGAATGATAATGACGAGACAGTGAAACAGAACGATAAGAACGTAAACGAGTCCTGACTACAATTCTCATCTGCTCACACCATACTTCAAAAATATACAAACTGTTCGACAGTCTCCAACTGGGTGCTGTATGAGGTGATTACCACCGGCTCTTCCACTCTACCTGCCACCATGACCTCTGTCTTTTTGACGTTGATTTCCAGACCTAACCTTTTGCTCTCTTCATTTAATGTATTCAACATCTTTTGTAGTCCACTTTGCGTGAAAGACATCAGATTGACGTCGTCACCAAATGGCAAATTCTTCAGCGTCTTCCCATGGATGTTGATTCCTCCCTCCTCTTCCTCTTCTAGTCTCTCCATTGCTCGCTCTAGCATGAGTAAGAATAGCAGCGGTGATATTGGGTCACCCTGTCGTTAGGCCACTGTCGGCCTGAACCAGTCTCCGATTTTTCCGTTGACCCTGACTGCAGCCGTCGCCGAATTATACAGGCTTTGCATGATCCTCAGAAGCTTGCCGTCCATCCCATAGCTATCCAATGGAGGGAACACGCCCTCCGGGAATGCCCAGAAGACGATGGTTCAAGACATCAGAGAGTGGACGGGATTAAATCTTGGGAAGGCGATTCATGCGGCACAAGACCAGGAAAATTGGAGAAAGGATCGTTCAACATGCTACTGGTCTAGACGGTTCCTGAGGGGACTTGAGCTGCTGCTGATGATGATGTTGACGACGACGACGATGATGATGATGATGACCCTTGTCTTTTCCCAGGACATTTGCCCCCTGCAATTATTCCCCGCCCCGCCTAGGGAATTATAGAATGCTGGAATAGAAGAATACAGGCAGCTATTGCTGGGCAACATTCAAACGTCTGAAGGTTCATTAGGCCTACAGTCCTCAAGCGCGAACAAAGTCTGTGTAACGCAGTACTAGATCGGCAATTGTTGGGAGGACATGAGGCACAGCCAACCAGAAAAAGATATAAAGACTGTAATGCTCGAATCTTAAACATTGTCAGGAACTTTGAAGAACGCTCTTGTCAGGATTTTTAGTTGGGCTATATAAGTAGAAAAGGGGCGTGATTTATGGGAGGGGTGAGAGTCATCTTCTGTTTTTAGTAGTGATAGAAGTGATGGTGCGAGCAAGAGAACTCGCGTGTTAGAATGGACTAAGACGTCGAATTATTATTTCGTTTGTTTATTAGACCTAAATTATTGTACATAGTTAATTTAGAGAGAGTTGTGTCAATTCGTCATCAGTTAAGAGCAGGCAGATGCTCACAGCTCTAGTGACAGTTTCTTGCACGGGATAGTCTGCAATCTGCAGTTTTATAAACTAGCCTGTAAAATTTGATATTCAATTAAATATACAGTAGATATATTGGCTTTTATGTTTAAGAAAGGCATGAACTCTTTATTGTGGATTTGCATAACTTCTTTCTTATGAAACCGGTTTTGTGTTTATGTTTATGTTTACATTTTTCAACATTTGCTACCGTGTTTGATGGATATTTCCTGGGGTATGTTCCTAAGGGGACTTTTTTGGGAGGGGGGGAGGAAGCAATGTCCGGGGAAAATCAGGGGATTTGTCCTTCGGGCGAATTTTTCTTGGGTTTTCTACTGTATTATAACAAATTGCTTTTACTCTCGGCTTGTCAAAGTTGCCGTCATATTTTTATATAGGCCTATTCCAGTTTTTATTTAATTTAAGTTATGCTTCTTAACTGCGTGACTATACAACATATTTTACAAAAGTCATGTTACTGAATTGAAATTGGCCATTTCTTATTAAATTTTATGCACTGAACACGAATATGACAATCAAAATGTAAAATTGGCTCTAGTTTTTTTAAAATCTGCAAGTATTGTCTATTGCACTAATGCGTGGCAATAGTAATAATAGACCTATGGTTAATACCTGTAAAAATCAAGTCATAGACTATGTCTTAAATTTCTTTGCCTGTCTCTTGTACAGAGTGTCTAGCAGTATTCAACCTGCATGGTAGTGAACCATTTATCCTAGTATCTTTGTTCCATCCTTGTGATTTCTTGATGAATACTTTCGCCATGTTCATCATTAACCATGCCAAAGTGGTAAATGATAATCCGCCACTGGCTACTGGAATAGATGGAAGTTGATTTCCATTGTCTTAAAGCTCGGTTTTAAAGAGTCTAAAATAGTCTCCATTCTTGTGGGCTATAAGTGATTTCTAGGACATTCATGATGACCCTCAATATCGAGACAGAATACCATATATATTACCTTCCTTTCTGAAGAAAGGCTCTAACTGCTGGTGGCGCTTTGCATATCCCACAAAGTCTAAAATATTTTAAATGCTCAATCTGTGTGTGTTGTGTTTGTTTATAGACGCGTCCGTATCAAAGACGCTGAGCGTCTATGTGTGTTTGTGTGTGTGTGGCTCCTTGGCGAAGTTTAAATGTTCAACCTTTCTGAATGGCCTTTATATAGAACGCTACTGGCGTAAGCTTACTTCAGTACCCTCTTGGTAGTAGTACTGCATTGCATCAGAAAATGATGTAATAAACTCTAGATGAGGTGTTCAGGGTGTTATTATGCAATATTACATCATGCTTATTTAGCATCTTGTTACAGTCCTTCTGGATACATTTACATGGTGAAACGCAGAGAATGAGCTATATAAAATATTTTCAAAATGAGAGCCAATGAACAATTTTTATGGTCATATTCGTGCTCAGGACACCAAAATACTACAGATTTTATCCTCTTAAAGCAGTGGCGTCATTTCACACTTTTCTTGGGGGGGGGGCGAGAAATTTTGTCAAATTTTCTTTTTAAATTTTTTTAATTTTTAGAAATTTTGTCGACTAAGTTTAAGTTTGAGTTTCTAAAAAAAGCTGACGACCTTTTTTTTTTGCTCGTCAATTCTTTTTACGTTTACGGTTAAAAAAATAAAAAATAGTTGACGACCTTTTTTTTTTAGTGACGTCCCTGTTTTTGTTTTTTATTGCACATTAATACGTTATTAATACATTATAAATTAATATTTTCATTTCCTTGGGGGGGCCACGGACCCTGTTTTTGTTTTTTGTTGCACATTAATACATTATTAATTAATATTTTCATTTCCTTGGGGCCACGGCCCTCCAGCAGCCCCAAATGACGCCTCTGGTCCGCACATTAGGACAAGAGGAGGCACTTGCCTCCCCCTGGAAAATGCAAATACAAATATTTCACATTGAAATTTGAAACCTTGCTAAAATATTAACCGTGGCCATTGTGTTAAAATGTGCTTTGCCCCTCCTGGAAAAATTTCTGCGGGCGCTCATGATGCTACCTGTCCCCAAATTTCTTAACGGATTTGGTGCAAATCCCACGACCGGTACCTGCCAGAGTAGCCCCCCCCGTCCAGTCTTTTCTACATACTAAGTCATCGCCGTTCACGTTTCCTCGCTGTTTTACTGCTTTGTTGAATCCCTGTTTGCGCGTGCGCTTATGTTGCCACAATGTTTTTTCTGCAATTTTAAAACTGCAGTTTCGTGCATTTGATGCAATCGAAAGAATTCCAGATTTATGTCTAAAAGATTCAAAAATGGTTTTGCGGTTTTTCTTAGAGTTGAATGCAAACGAAGGCTCAGTAAGCCAGTGCATCAGCGGTTATCTTACTTACTAAGAAACGACAGTTAGAAACTGACCAACGAAACTGACCACAGCAGTTGCATTGTTGACATTCCAAACATTAAAACCTAAAAACCTAAATTCTGTTTCTAAAATACCTAGATTTTTCCAGCCCTGATTGAATCGTAGCCACGTCTACGCCTTCATTCACAAATCTGGCGGTAACACCAACGAACATGTCAGCCGCTGATTATAATTCGCAGTTGGTCATAAGTAATATGTGAACGCTCCGTCGATTTTCGCTGATAAACACTTCAAACACTAACTAAATACTTGTCTGAAATACGCACTCGATGTAAGCGATGTTATAACGGAGTCTTCTTGTTTTCAGCCTGTAAAGCACATCGCCCGATGGAGTGTCGACGTGTAGTGATTCCGACGGAGGATTGCTGTTGAACTGATGTTGATCGATCGATGATGAAATGTTTAGAGAACTCTCGAGTTGATCTCCGTTTGAGTCGTTTAAGCGAGAATTATTATTCGTGATTTAACATCGGAAACAACGATCCACTTGATTTGCTCGGTTATTAGGATGACAAATGATGTACTAGGACCAGATTCAGAAACACGTACGTCCTGTGCTAAGTCAGCGTCGAGCAACCTTGTTGGTCAAAGGCACCCTGATGAAAAAAATCCACCACGGCACCCCCAGTCAGTGTTTAATCTAGACTCCTGGACTCCGGGGGGAACTGAAAAAGCCGGGGGGGAACTGACAAAGCCGGGGGGAATTCTTCTAGGGGCCGATGTTAGTCCATGTAGTATTCCAAAATTTCCGGGGGAATTTGAAATTTCCGGGGGGAAGTGCAATTTCCCCCCGGAAACGGCCTAGATTAAACACTGCCCCAGTGAAACTAGTATAGGCCTAGTTAGTAATACTTAGTATAGTGTAAAAACTATAAAATAGTGTAGACTCTAGAGTCTAGACTATGGTTAGTATAGGATCTGTAGGCCTAATTCTGTATGATAGTATAGTATGGATGAAGAAATTCATATTTTTAAAGGAACATTTATAGGGCCTAATTTGTATTCTTAAGGCTATGAAATATATTATTCATGATACACACGTATAAAGTTAAATGTTTTGTGAATGACTTCTAGGAACAAGCGAAGATGTTGATCTTTAATTGAGGCTTATCCAAAATTCGCACAGCTCTTTCCCAGCAACAATGATAAACATACGGAAGCTCACAATCGACGCGTAAAATTATATGCAGGTAAGTAAGGAAGAATCTGCTGGCCAACACTCACTCTAGCGGGTTATTATGCCTTTCGTCAATTTCGTACACATTTATCAGTTTCTCTTTGTAAGAAATTTTTAAGTTCCAAAATTTTTCGCGGCACCCTTGAAATTTCTTGCGGCACCCCATCTTGCCGCGGCACACAGGTTGCCCGACGCTGTAGGCCTACTAAGTCATCGGTTCGGGGTCTGCTATTTCAGTGACGTCTTAATTCTTCATTAGAAAAGATTCAGAAGTTAAAAACACGCAAAACAAACTGATCGACGAATCATCGGATCTTCTGAAAAGTTCTACCGTTTTTTCAATCGTTCGTCTACTGTCTATATATCCAGTGTTTATTCTAGCCACCTTGACATTGGGGAGATTTTTCAAATGTTTGGGGGGACAAGGTCTGAGTCGTCACACTTTTGGGAGGAAATTGCCATCCTTCCATGCAACATATACAAATTTTGGGAGGAATTTTAAAACTTGGGGGGAATTTCCACCCAGAGAAGGCCTAGAATAAACACTGGTCTACATCAGCCGATGATGTTTTGAGTCAACAAGTGTGGCTGCCGTCTGTAGTGTTTAATCTAGGCTGTTTCCGGGGTGGAAAATTGACCTTTTTCCCTTCCGGAAATTTCAAATTCCCTGAAAATTTTGGCATACTACATGGACTAACAGCAGCCTCTAGCAGAATTCCCCGGAAATTTCAAATTCCCCAGTTTTGTCAGTTCCTCCCCTGGAGCCCAGGAGTCTAGAATAAACACTGGCCGTCTGGGAATTTCCCAGCTAGTCGGTTTTAGCCAAATAATGTAATGCCGTCTCCTGGGGATAATACCTCCATGCTGGTACACTTTCTTCTAAAAAGTTACAGATCAAGTGTGAATAGTGGCGAGTTGACGCTTTTTCTGCTTGTCAAGTTTAAGCTTTTCTCGCGAAACTTTCGGAAGAGCGGAAGAGTTGCAGATCAGCTGTATGAGGTAATAGTGGAGAGATAATCTTTTGTCTTTTTTTCAGGGCACGCTGCGTGACAAATGGTTGCTTTTCGGAAAATGATGTTGTTTAAACAAATAATTCATAAAACAATTCACTATTAAATATTGTTAATAGAAAAAGGACCCCTAAATTTTTGTTTTAGTGGTGGGCCCGGTACAAATGCTACATTTTTACCGGCGGGCTTGAGGGACATTGTTGTAAAGTATTTAAAAACCAAAGTATTAAATAAAGTATTAAAGTATTTAAATAGTACTTAAATACCCACTTAAGTATTTTTAACAGTATTTAAGTAGGCCTACTCAACTAGATTAGGGTATTTAAATAGCATTTAAAC
Organism: Metaphire vulgaris; assembly: GCA_018105865.1. Taxonomy (NCBI): domain Eukaryota; kingdom Metazoa; phylum Annelida; class Clitellata; order Crassiclitellata; family Megascolecidae; genus Metaphire; species Metaphire vulgaris. Next base: position 6,444,570 of record CM030867.1, on the reverse strand, counting down.
TTGTGGACTTGAAAACTTGTAAAGGTACTTAAATCTTAATATCGTCAGCTTATATTTATTTGACAGCTCATTCACATTCATTGACATAGCCTAACTGTCTAGCTAAGTGTACAATAAAACTGCGATGCGGTATACTGCGATGTTTGAACACATTGTAGTAAAGTATTTTTTAAAGTATTTGAATTTTTGTGATATTCAAATACTGGCATGGGTATTTGTTATTTAAATACTAGTTAGATTCTCATAAAACCGTAAGTATTTGGGAAGTATTTAAGTACTTTGATTGTAGTATTTGTTACAACACTGTTGAGAGAGCATAGTTAGCTCCGAGAACGGGGTCTCCCGCCCCAGCCGAAAATATGGTAATATTAGATTCAAATCTTGAGATTTTGTACATATTTTTCAGATTATTTATGTGGCATAATATTGGCAAACCCTAAACTGAAAAATTGTTTCCAATGTTCCAAGGTCATTGGTTCTCATAGCGAGGTCTGGGACATAGCCCCATCCGCCCTCAATTTAGGGCAATACTCTCGTGGCTGCACCTCTCATGGCTACACAGGTCCGCATCAGTCTTTTTACATCTGGAATTCACGGGCGAATTCATGAACATCAAAGCGTCGCCATTCTCAAATGTAGTTGTCAGTCGAATAATAATAATAATAATAATAATAATAATAATAATAATAATAATAATAATAATAATAATGCACTTTAGTGGACAAGAAAAATCGGTGTTCCATCGATAGGAATGTGAAATCGCGTTTTCTTCATTTTTAGGGCGGAAGATGGCAGAGTGGGTTACGTGCTGGAGCGTCAGGCTGACGGAGCGAGGTTCAAGCCCCGTTAGCGCCCTAGCGGCTTTCAAACAGGCAGTAATGCCTTCTAAGCCACTTTAAATCATGCTAAGTTTTTTACTGGATTTGCCATATATTCGATTCATTTGCCTACAGGGTGGACCAATAAAACCTTTCGGCGAACCTCTATGCATCTATGATTTGTCTTCCTGTCTGCATATTAATTCCTGAACAACTCTGATACTCAATGGCGTAGCCAAGGTGGTTAGAGGTTAAACCTCCTTGGCCGTCGACGTAAAAATTTGTTAACGTGTTTTCAAGCATTTTTAATCTTTGGACGCGGTTTTGTGGTTGAAACCCCCTTGGCTGGTACGTTGAGGACCTTTTTCTTGCTTGTCAAGATTTTTTCAAAGTTGGTCACGACCAGACCCAACCCCTCTTGTGGAAATTCTGGCTACGCCACTGCTGATATTGGTTGCTCTCCGTCGTAATTTTACTATCTGCTTTTTTAAAATAAGCGCTCAAGACTCGTTCTACTCCAAATCTTGTTCAGAAATTCTGTCGGAAGTTGCCCCAAATATTCTCCTGACGGAAAACCTATATTTTGCCCATCTAAATCTTATTAAAAACATTCATAGAATTTACTCTACAAGGCAAACTTTAAAAACAAACACATCACTGTGACGCTATCAAAGCGAATAATGTTTAGACACTGTGTGCCTATTAAAATACTATATTTCTCGCAGGGGCGTAGCCAGGAATTTGATTTCGGGAGTGGTATAATGTGATTTGGGAGGTATAAATCTTTAAAAACTTTGAAAATCTTAAAAACACATTACAATTTTTAAGGTAACCTGCTTTTTTTTTTTGGGAGTATATGTACAGATATACCCTCTGTCGCTACGCCCCCTGATTTCTCGCCTTGAAATCTGTCTCATTTCTGGTGCGCACCCTTCTTAGCCAGGGCCGGATCAAGGTCCGAGTGGGTCGGGGTTCAGAAAAAAGGCCGTCGCCTATACTGATAATTATATCTCTGACGAGCAAAAAAAGGTCATCGCCCTTTCAAATCGTGCTAACGAGCAAAAAAAGGTTATCTCGAAAATCGGTGGGCCTGGGGCTGCAGCCCCCCCCAGCCCCCGCCTTAATATGGCCCTGTTCTTAGCTGAATCAGTCACTTTCAGACAAACGCCAGCGGATCTTCAGTCACGGCACGATCATGAACCTGATTTGTGACTGCGAGTTTTTTTTACTCTTAACGACCATCGACTGATGTATAAGTAAACTAATATAAATGCTCTAAACGTTTTCTTGACCCGAATGACTGAAACTTTGAAATGTGGGCCACTCTGAAGTAAAAAGTCGAATTCATTAAGGCATACGCCCACTTTACACCTGACCTACCTATACTATTGCTAAATTACTCGGAAGGAATATAGTTCAACGCTGAATCTAGAGACAGATGTAAACGTGCAGTGGCGTAACGTGGGGGCGGGGGGGACACTGTTGACAGCCCCCGGGCCCTGGGCTGAGGGCCCCGAAGAGGGGTCTAAGCTAGGGTTAGGTTAGGTTAACCCTAACTTCTTAACCCTAACACTCTAGAAATGATGTGCTGACGACCTTTTTGCTCGTCAGGATGAAATAGGAAAATAGAATAGATAGGAGGTGATGACGTTTTTTTTGCTCGTCAGCTCGAAACTCTGGGGCCTCCATGGAAAAGATACCCCCGGGCCCCCAAAAAGTCACGCTACGCCACTGTAAACGTGATCTGAATGCAAGACAGCGTGTCTCTATGCTGACGTGCATGTCAACGACATAGGCCTATTTGTGTAATCAAAGCGCAACTGGCAGGCCGTGCAAGGCAAAAACAAATCCTATTTTTTTAGTTGATCGTGGAATAATTACTCCAAAATGAGGTCGATTGCGTGCTGTTTTTGAGATTTTCTGAAATAATAGCCTATTGGTCTATTCGCTAGATGGCTCTAAGCTTGCTGAAGTGCTGAAGTTATTGACCCAAGAATCAAAATGGAACGTTTTTTCTGCGCATGCGCAATTCGCTGGAGTTGCACTGGCTGTGCAAAACTTCTTCTTCTTCTTCTTCTTCTTCTTCTTCTTCTTCTTCTTCTTCTTATTATTATTATTATTATTATTATTATTATTATTATTATTATTATTAGTTTAGTTGAGTTTAAACGACAATTTATTTAGCGCAGTAACAAAGTCAGAGGCTTAAGGAAAAATAGCTTTACACATTGCACTTGTATGAGATGTCGAACAGGTGCGTCTTAAGTTTTTTAAAAAATAAATCGATGTTGGTCTCATTGGTCACATTATTATTATTATTATTATTATTATTATTATTATTATTATTATTATTATTATTATTATTATTATCCATAATAGTCTACCAGATCTTGGTCGGATCGCTACCTTGTACACATTCATTTTCTTTCCATCAATTGTTGAATCATTTGACGCATGATATGTCACTCCGCTTGATACCCTCGATTACTTGTTATCGTTTCCTTTCCTTCGTTTCTTTCTTCCAGCGTCAGTTTCATTCGTCAGTTCATCCATCAATCTCTGTGTTCTTCCATTCCTCTCCGTTCTTTTAAGTTTAGAGAGAAAATCTCCTCAGAGGGCATGAAACGCCTTCTTGAGAATACTTCATCTAGAACAGCGACGTTGGTCCGAATTTCAGGAATCGATCCGTAATGAGTTCTTCCTTTTCGAGCGAATCGCCTGAAAGTAGATTTCATTAACAATTCTAGAAAACGACAATTTCAGTGAGACTGTGAGAGCTAAGGCAAGAATTCCGACGGAATTTGATTGTTACGTAAGAGAGCATTTGACGAACCTGTATCGGGAATATCAAAGGCTTAAGAAATCGATGAAGAGAATTCAGGATAAGAATCCTACAAAATTGAAAGCATTTAGAGAAAGTCTGATCCGCCATCGCTCAGCACAACACCCTTACCTGATTAGAATCGAAGAAGATAGCTATTTTTCAAATTTATAAATGCAGCGAGACAATTCTAACTGAAAAATCTATATTTAAACATTTCTGTCAAATTTGTAAAGACGTCAATTGCATATAAAACATCGATTGCTGAAGCGAAATACAAATGACGCCCCTTCTCTCTCTCTGTCTGTCTGTCTGCCAATCTGTCTGTCTGTCTGTCTGTGTGTCTGTCTGTCTGTCTGTCTGTCTGTCTGTCTGTCTCTCTCTCTCTCTCTCTCTCTCTCTCTCTCTCTCTCTCTCTCTCTCTTCTCACCACGACTCACCAGTCATTCTCGTATCTGCAGACAAATATACATTCATGACGAATACTTTAACCTATTAGTCATGCAGGGTATTGCTTACACTTTAAATGAAATGTCATGCCACGCGATTGGTCAAATATGGCCGAGGCAAACAAAGCCGTTTGAAATGATAAACAGCAGGAGGTACATCAGATGGTAGTAGATGGCCTTTGCGTGGCGTTCATTCATGGCATAATGATGTTACAAAAGGCAATGATCCCTTCTTCATCTTCTTCTTCTTCTCCTCCTCCTCCTCCTCCTCCTCCTCCTTCTTCTTCTTCTTCTTCTTCTTCTTCTTCTTCTTCTTCTTCTACTTCTTCTTCAGGTACTCTCTCCAAAGACAGGTTCCATACTCCAGCGTCGCCACTCCTCTCTATCTTGAGCTTTTATCTTCAGGGCTGAATACTTGTTTTTCCTCGTAGTGTCGAACATCCACTCCAGCATCGATGTCCTTGGTCGCCCTTTCTGTGCTTTCCCATTCATCTTTCGGATTCTTTCCTTCTATTACTTCTCTTAGTAGGCATGATTCTTCTCTCAGGACATGACCTATCCACTTCTTTTTGTCTTGTACGAAAGGTGTTTATTAGGGTTTTCTTCTATCCTCGTCCAGACTTCATTGATTATTTTTCCGTCCAGCTGATTTTCCATTCTTTGCCAGATCCACATTTCGAATGCCTCTAGTCTCTTTGTGTCTTCCTTTCTGAGCGTCCAGGTTTCTGATCCATAGAGTGTCACTGGTCAGATCAGTGTTTAGAGCAATCGTTTTTCAGATTTCGGTTAAAGTTTCCAATTTAAGTTAAGGAAACGGACGTCTTTGCACGGCGAGCTCCGATGCGCGCCACACGCCTGAATCAACGAGGCTGCTGCTCGGAAGGCTCTAAATTATCGCAGCTCAGTTGAGCAAAACTTTCGGTCTATCCAGTTGTCATGGAGACGATGGAGACGAGAAGTTTGAAAAATGTCGCGGCTCCTTTGTCTCTTGATGTCTTTAGAAGACCATAATAGACGGAGATCTATTAGCGTCTAACGAAGGCTGTGAGACAATCTCTCTTGTCTCCACTCTTCTGTCCATTACACGTGCAGATGTAAGGACGAAGGAAAAAAGAAACGCATGGAGAAGGATGGAAAGAAACTGAGGAGAAGAGAACAGAAAGAATAGATACAACTCTAACGAAGGCTGTGAGACAATCTCTCTTGTAACGGCAAGTTCACTGAGGACATTACTCCACTCTTCTGTCCATTACACGTGCAGATGTAAGGACGAAGGAAAAAAGAAACGCATGGAGAAGGATGGAAAGAAACTGAGGAGAAGAGAACAGAAAGAATAGATACAACAAAGAAGAAAAAGAAGAGAACAGGAAAGAGAAAACGAAAAAAAGGAAAAGAAAGAAAAAAAGAAATAGGGAATGAAATGAAAAGAAAGAGGGAAAAGAGAAAAAGAAAGAGGAAGGAGAAGAAAAAAGAGAAAAGGAATTGACAATACAGATGAACATATAATAAAACGAATTAGAAAAGAGATACAATGAAACGAAGGAAAGGATCAGACGATCAACGGCCAGAATTATGAAAGACACAAGAATGAACAAAATTAAGAGCGAATTTTGTTTAAACTAGAAGAGAAGATAATTTAGGATTAATTATGATGGTGAAATTAGTCATGAGAATTATCCAAATGCCCAAATGCGTCATAACGTTTTGCTGACGGAATTTTGAATCATAGATGTAAGAAAAGTTTTTTACGTTTTTATTTTTCCCAGATTTTTACGTTTTTAAAAAGTTTTTTTCATTTTGCCAACTTAGTTAGACTTTAGTATATAAGGACTATGGTTTTAACGTTTTTAAAATTATTTTACCAACGTGTTTTACATCTATGTTCTGAATGCATGGACGAATTCAGAGAAGGTACGGAGATATGGATGGATGGATGCTTGGATGGATCGGTGGATGGATGGATGGATGAGTGGATGATTAACATACGAATGAGCGAATGAATAATGAGTGAATGAAAAAGTCCTGAGAACTTGTGCACGGGCACAATCTTCCATCTTGTCTTTTTTCAACGGCGTCTGTAGTCATTAATTGAATTGATTCCGTATGGTGTATAGGTCATTAGTTCCTTAATCCAGTATGTTTCTCTATTTAGGCGTTTCTGTTTGTTTTTGCGTTCATCGTTTTCGTTTTGTAATTGCTCAATTGGTATTATGGATAGATCATTGACAGAATGGTCTTTCTGGGTAAAGTGGTTTGCGAGAGTCGCATCTCTGTTTGTTCTGATAGTGGACCTGTGGTTGATCAGTCTGGCATTGAGTGAGAGAGCTGTCTCGCCCACATATTGAATTTACATTTTTACAAGTGATTAAATAGATTATATTTGAGCTCTTACAGTCTAGAGTAGAGTTTATCTTGTACGAACGGCGCGTGTATGGATGGATGGATGTATGTATGAATGTATGGATGGATGGATGGATAGATGGTACGGATGGATGGATGCTTGGATGGATCGATGGATGGATGGATGGATGGGTGGATGGATGGATGAGTGGATGATTAACATACTTACGTTTTGCATGACAGTATCCTAGGGTTAGGGTTAGGTCATGGGTTTTGACGAAGCGTACGTTTAACACGGTTTAGTCGAGTCATTGCAGCGTCAGAGGGGTGGGCGTGCGACGACGTTGCTATTGGTAACAATTGTTCGTAGCAATTTTAACGTACATTTTAACGTACACCAAAAATACGTGTACAGCGTCACAAATGGTCACAGTTGCGTGATTTTAACGTACATAGGCCTAATTATTACGTGGCGCAGAGCTTGGCTAGGTGGCGTATGTACAGTACATCATTGAAATGTTGTTCAGCATGAATTCAATGATTGGGTATTAGGTATAGGTATTGGATTAGTATTATCCTGCACTGCGAGCGAAGCGAGCATCTTTCTAGTAGTAGTAACTCTACGTTCAGTAACCTAGCTTTCCCAATAACCTTTGAATCCGTTTACTGTTTCTACTGTCACTGCCACCTCATCCAAACTGTTCCATTTGTCCACAACCCTTGCACTAAAAATATTTTCCTTTCCTCTGCTTAAACAATTTGCAATTGTGGCCTCTTGTGCTGCTATAGTGTGCCAATGTGTAAAGAATCGATCGTATGGCACATCTACTTTCCCAATCATTATTTTGTATGTTTCTATCAAGTCCTCTCTCTCTCTCTCTCTCTCTCTCTCTCTCTCTCTCTTTCTTCTCCTTTCCCAATGTGGTCAATACACGATATTGAAGTCTTTTTCATAGCTTAAATTATGGCATCCATTGACCATCTTTGTTGCTCGTCCCTTTTACCTGCTAACTGCTCCTTTACCACATGTCTTTGGAGTTTAATAAGATACCCTGTTATCATTGTTCAAGCATCGAGATCTACACGTAGCTTCTAGAGTACTCTTGATATATCTATGCTATGCTCTTGGTTTCGCCGTTCTGTGCGAGAGGATAGAAGCGGTCGAATGGACGCAACAGCTGGGCTGAGAGTGACGACGTCTATTCGCATTGGCGCTGTGTTTCAATCATTAAGCAAAATGCCAGACATTCGCATTCCTCGGATATAGAATAGCGATGACGATTTATCGTGCGGTGGTAATGATGATGATGATAATGTGAATCAGGACGGTTGATTCGGTTGAAAATCTTGGAATTTCTTGACGCAATTTATCGACTGACGATGAATCGTCTTCTCGTTCGACGGAGATTCGAATCCCTGATTCTTCATTTGGTTCTGCTTTCGACGGCAGTACAGGGGCGGACCTACGACAGCTGCGCTCAGGTGAGTTCCGTGTCAACCGTTTGAACGTGATTCCCAGGGCACGTTCTATAGGTGACCATGCAGGTTCAACTGATTTTCAACCTTTGCTCCATTAGAGTGTCCGCATGACAGAGCCCCATCTATCATGTGCGCAGTCTTTTGCATTGTCATGTACATACCAAACGTCATTCAGAAGAAAACTCTTTTGCAAAATATTGGAATCCACAATAATGGCTGTTTTTATTCCACCACATAAAACGAGTTTTAATTAATACTCTTTTAAAATATTATCATTGCTGCTGCCTCCTCCTACTCCTTCAACTGCTGCTACTACTACTACTACTACTACTACTACTACTACTACTACTACTACTACTACTACTACTACTACTACTACTACTACTACTACTACTACTACTACTACTACTACTACTATTATTATTATTATTATTATTATTATTACTACTACTACTACTACTACTACTACTACTACTACAGATCACTGAAGCTGTGTGTTAATGTCTAGATGCGTTCTTCGCGTGATGATAGAATGCAGTGGCTAATCTAGACTCCTGGACTCCGGGGAACTGACAATTGACAAGGCCGGGGAAAGTCAGCTAGGGGTCTGGGGTAGCGCTGTAAGTTGATATAGTATGCCAAAATTTCCGGGGAATTTGAAATTTCAGGGGGAAAGGGCAATTTTCCCCGAAACGGCCTAGATTAAACCCTGATAGACTGGCTGATGGGCGGAGAATTCAATTGAAGTCTTCGGGATTATTTTAACATTTTCTCTCAGCTGCACAAATATAGCGTTATCCGGCCAAGGTTAACTTTTGGCGCCTTCAACATCTCGATCAAAAAATGTCTGTCGAGCAAAAAGGTTCTCGGCTCGATTGGCGTCTAAATCTCGTCTAAACTATCAACACAACATAACAAGAATTTCCACTGCGATTTTGTTTTTCAACTGCCATTTTGTGTCCAGCTGCAACGCTAGAATAATGTCTGGCAGAAAGGCCGATATAAGTACTTCACCGGTCTGTGTGTGTCTCTCTCTTTGTCTCTCCGTGTCCACGTCTGTCTGTCTATCTATCTATCTGTCTGTCTCTGTCTCTCTCTCTCTCTCTCTCTCTCTCTCTCTCTCTCTCTCTCTCTCTGTCTCTCTCATAACCGAATGCTGCAAAACCCTATAAAACTGGACTTAACGACCTTCTTAGCGTTTGCTTTCGTCACCGACTCCTCTGTCCCTATTCCCTAAGCGTATATACTTTGTTATTTAAATGTTCACGAAGCGCCACCTCCTCTTATCCGAATTAGAGCATTGAACCATCACAAGACCAATGTTTCCTTCTGCTGCTCTAAGTGGTGGCAATTCAACGCGATGTTGTCTCTCTTATGCGAGCGAAATGTTGCACTTTCTGGCGGACAACACAGTTATTGATCTAGTTTCAAACGGAGTTCAATTTGTCATAAAAGCAAAAAGCAGAGGGCGGAGGGGATAGGGCGATCGAGATGCTGCAGGTATCGAGGTGTTGGGCGATAGGCATTTGCATGTGTATATGTATGCATGTATGTATGTGTGCATGTATGTTTGTATATATGCATGTATGTGTGCATGCATGCATGTATGTATGTACGTATGTATGTAGGCTATGTATGTAGGCTATGTATGTAGGCTATGTATGTATGTATGTACAGAGATGGCCATGGTTGGGTTAACCCATGGGTTGGGTTAGGGTGATTTGGGTTGTGTTGGGTCAGACTTTTCCATATTTATGGTGGTTTGGTTGGGTTGGGTCAGAAAATAAGTCATCGTTTAAAGAAATTGAAATGTTTACTACGGTGGGCTGGGTTGGGTTAGGTCAAGTAACCCTATTGCCAGCGTGGGTTTTGCTGGGTTGGGTTGAGATTTGATGGGTTGGGTTCTAAAAATGGACCTATGGCCATTTCTGGGCATGTATGTGTTCATGTATGTGTTCATATATAATGTGTGTACGTCATAAGATATCTTTAAAAGTGATGGATCATAATTGGATGAAAATTATCTGATATTCAGATGAAAATCTAGTGTACTCTTGTAATCAGCCATAAGACAAATTTCGAGAGTACTTCTTTGGAGGACACAGAAATATCGATTCGATTGGAGAGATAAGACGCTAATTCTAAATCAACATCCGATCTCAAAACCAAAGAAATTTGCCTGCATTCGATCGATAGGGAAGCGTCTTATCGCTGCTAGACCAACTGCAGTCGCCGCAGAGAGAGAAAGAGAGAGAGAGAGAGAGAGAGAGAGAGAGAGAGAGAGAGAGAGAGAGAGAGAGAGAGACAGAGAGACAGAGAGACAGAGAGACAGAGAGACAGAGAGAGAGAGACAGAGAGAGAGAGACAGAGAGAGAGAGACAGAGAGAGAGACAGAGAGATTGCAATTGTTTTTGTCGCACTTCGATTGAAATCTGCGAAATGGAATTGATAATGAGAATAATAGACGAATCATATTTGGCCCTGATGGTGGTGGTGGTGGTGGTGGTGGTGGTGGTGCTGGTGGTGGTGGTGACAATGATGGCGATGGTGGTGGTGATGATTACGATGACACAGATGTGTAAGTTCAATTGTAGCCTAAATTATCATCATCACACCATCATCATCATCATCGTTGTTGTCCGACGTAGTCCGACCGGAAAATGTCGAAGTGCCCCTATTCTGGAATCCTGGTCACATCACTGGTTATTATTATTATTATTATTATTATTATTATTATTATTATTATTATTATTATTATTATTATTTTATTCGTCATCGATGGCGCTAGCATCTAAAATGTTATTGAACAAAATTCGGTTCAAGCTTAGCCACACTACTGACAATTAATGGTCGTTTGGTCTTTAATCTCTTCATAGTCACCGGCGACCAATAATTAATTCACTTCGTCGGCCGAAGAGGTCGCTATGAAAGAATTGTCCTTCCGAGCATTATTGTTATGATCTTTTACTGTAGGCCCTATATACGGAGCCGGATTAAGGCTTCATGTGGCCTTAAGCCAGCATATGATATAGGCCCCGCCCCTGACATCAGTTGTATAGGGACGAACGAAAAGGAATATAGGCCTATTTTAAAATGTAACAATTACAACTTTTTTATATTTATGAAATGACGACACTAATGTAATTTAGTTCAATTTCAAGTACTAAAAACTTTACAATTTCAAATAACTCCTTTAAAATCAAAAGAATTTTTACTTGATTTCTGTCTTGTAAATTCTGAAATAATATCGTCAAATTGTATTTCTCTCAAAATATCGGATTCGATACACAGCAAGCTAAGTGAACCTAATCTTTCTTGGCCAATTGCAGTTCTCTGTTCGTTTTTGATTCTCCTCATCTGTGAAAATGAACGCTCGCCTGAACAATTAGTTACCATTAGTGTTAGAAACATACGCAGCACGTTCGAAACATTTGGAAAACACTTTCAATGCCATCTTGAAAAATTATATTATACATGTCTTGGTTGATGCATCTATAAGTTATACAAAATGATCCTACAGAACAGATTCATTGTAAATTAAAAAGAGAATAGCAAGCTTGATGAGCTGCTGCCTGATAACTTTTAGTTTTATTCTTCGGTTTTTGAAGAAAAATAGATCGCATCATCCGTTCCAGATGATATGCCCGGTATTCGTCACTTAAAGACAAATCTACATTCGTTTAGCTCAGCGTTTCAAAACTGTGGGTCGCGACCCAAAAGTGGCTAGCAGGGCTCAGTCTAGTGGGTCGCGGGTTAACGCGAAATTAGATTCAAACGTGGCATTTTCTAACCAATACCACAATGTCACAGCCTTGACAGCAGAGGCGTCATGGGGGGCTGGGAGGGGCCGTGGCCCTCATGGAAATGAAAATATTAATTTATAATGTATTAATGTACAACAAAAACAAAAACAGGGACGTCATTTGCGTTTGGGGGAGGGAGGGGGCAAAAAGGTCAGCAGCCCCTAAAGAAGCCCTAAAGGCCCTAAAGGAGTGCTTGATGTCGAGAGTAACCTGGAAGTAACTAATCGCAAAAATGACTGACGAGCAAAATAAAGGTCGTCAACTTTTTTGGGAACTTGTCAAGTCAAATTTTTTTTTTTAAATTTAAAAGAAAAATTTTACAGAATTTCTCGCCCTCCAAGAAAAGTGTGAAATGACGCCACTGCTTGACAGTTGCAAGTAGGCTTAGGTTTTAAGAAATTTATATGCCTGCAATCCTCCATACATGGCTTATATTAAAATGATTAGTGTTTTACCTAATTTTAGTTGACAATGACTTTGCAATGTTGCAACTTGCAAAGCCGCTGAAGTGAGTCGCACATTCCAAAAGTTTAGTAAACCCTGGCCTACAGTACTTTTAAAAATTAGCCTTATTTCGCAATAATGCAAGGAAAGCGTATTCCGACCATTTTGCTCTGAAACTCCTATAACAATAGCGGATATGTAGTAGAAATGAAAAATTGTGACCTCGCGGTTAAGCGATTTTGCCATACTCATAGGATTTTTAAGACGCGCAACAAAGGTATGTTCCTGTTAAAATTTTAAAAGATAATTTAAAGAAATTTCAATATCTATTTTTATCCTTTTTATCTTATTTGGAAAATATAAATAATTATGTATAATATATTTGCCATATTTTCATTCGAATTGAATCAGAGCTTTTGTTTTGCCATTTATTCCAAACTTAGAAGATTATTTTCAACTAACGTTCGCCAGATGGCCGATATACGTTGTTTTCCACATTGCATGCTATGATTAGGGTCGCGGTACGTTACAAAACGGCTGAAGTGGGCCACGGTTCCAAAATGTTTGGGAAACCCTGGTGTAGCTCATGTCACTGTTGTGTGTGCGTGTGTGTGCGTGCTTGTGTTAGCTTGTGTGTGTGTGCGCGCGTGTGTGTGTTTTATAATGGAATTCCTTGTAAAGTTCCAGGGACAAGAGACTGAAGAGAGGCGTATTGTGTTTCTGTTCAGCGGTGATTTCTTGGTGTTATTCAGCTTGGAGTGGGGACTGAAGACGAGAGTCTGGTCCGGTCTTTTCATTCCGCCGTTAGATTCTGCCGCGGCATTCGAAATGCTCAATCGGTTTGAGGATCAAGAAAACTCATCCACACTATCCATCCGTCACTGACAATCGACCGATCGAAGGGAGAGGGAGAGGAGAGGGGAGAGCGGGAGGAGGGAGCTGTAAATCTGTTTCTCTTTTTTATCGATCGCCAGATAGGCTCAATGATTTAGAATTTATCGATCTTCTCTTCTGTGTTTGTAGTTGCCTTTTTCAGTGAAATACGGTTATCATTGTAGTCTAGTTTAGATTGCTTATCTGGCTTTCCATCGCATGCTGAATCTTATCTTGGCACCAATAAATGCCAGTTTAAGTTTTAAGGTAAATGACCAAAATCTATTGCATGCTCAGGCGCCATCTTCCATGCCACGCATCACTGAATGCAAGAAACGGAGGTGAATACATTTAAAGTGAGTAAGATAGAAATAAAACCTGACTTCTAAAACTTTTGATTCGTTCGCAAGGAAACTTAAAACTCATTTCTTCGAGACATCGTATTAGTGTAAAGCGCTCTAGCCTTTGACTTTTTGTTCATGTTTTGTGCTATATAAATTGACTTTTAACCTAACCTAACCTAAAACCTAGCTTCTATTTAAGTATCCAAACCACTCATCTTACTGTAATTTGCCTCCCTCTGTTTTGAGAGGAAAGAGTGTTTGTCAGAAGACGCTTATGAAGTTGTACATCACCACCTGTACATTGCACATCTTATGTCTCTTAGCCATCGGACTGAAGAGAATGTGATGGCAATTTTCGACAATTTCTGTTTGGCTTGGAACCAAAACGAATCGTTCTAATAGAAATTCATTAACCCATTTCAAATGTTATGCACCCGAACTGAACCTGCGTTTATATAAATACAGTTTTATGCTGCGCGATAATTTAGGCTTATCTGAGAACAGCAATGGAGTAACATCATGATCATCATCATAATCATCATCATCATCATCACCATCTTCATAATCATAGCGTTTCTGCCAACTCATTAGTGGCAATAGCTAGTCAGACGTTTCCAGGCTCTTTTGTCCGACGTTAGTTTTCTTCCTTCTGCAATTGTCAGTTGCTTTTTCTTTAAGATCCTTTTTATGTTGTCTACCCTTTTTCTGGACCTGCCTTGCTGCCTCTTCCTTTTTTTTACCTTCCTTCAGGACCTGCTTTAAGAAAATTTATCACTGCACGAAACTCAGAAAATTTGTGGACATCCGCGCAAAAACAAGCAATAAAGGTCACCCGAAATATTTATCACTGCAAAAAGCACAGAAAATTGCATTTCACCACTGCACATTTTCATTTTATCACTGCACAATTTGTGTGTCACTGCACGTTAAAACAGGCCCTGCCTTCCTTGTATGAGTAGAATGCTTTTTGGGAAGTCTCGAGTCTTCCATTCTGTTTACGTGTCAATACCATGTTAGCCTCCTTTTTCTGAGTTTGTCCATGATGGTATTCTTTAGCCCAATCCGCTGCCATACATCTTCGTTTCTAAGCTTTTTAAGTCTGCTAACTCCAAGAAATCTTCTTAGGCAGCTCATTTCTGCAGCGAGTAGTCTTTTTTTCATCTTCTCTTTTTTGCGACCCGGTTTCAGATCCATCTAGTATTTGTGGAATGACAACGGTATTGTAGATTTGGACTTTGGTGTTTATTTTGAATTCTCTAGAGCTCCATATGCGTTTCAGTCTTCCCATTGTTTGTAGTCCTTTGCTATTTTCTGTTTGATGTCTTCCTGGTGGCTTCCATTGTTCGTTAAAACGGATCCTAAGCGGATTTTCTCGCATTTTTTTATTCATCGGTCGTAAATCTCGGAATGTTGCGACCGAAAAGCGGAAAATTAAAGTCATCGATCGAACTAATCGCGATCCTTTAATAAAGGAATTCTTCTGACGGGCGAACAGAGACATCTAAGAAAGAGGACAATGGTTCCGTTGGCGGAAGATCTTGTATCCTATGTATAGACATTGACAACGGAGATAGAAGATCCAATTTCTCTACCAGAAGACAACGTTGAAGACGGTGGAAGAATCTGAACCAGATGGATTAACGATCACGACAGCGGAGGATCTTCGAGCAGCAGGGGCGGAGCTAGGGTGTACGGCGTCCGGGGACAAAACATACTGATGGCGCCCCCTCAACTTGACGAAATCATAAGAAGCAAAAGAAGGGCGCCGTTCTGCCCATTTTGGCGCCCCTTCATTCTTCATTCAACTTCACAAATACCCTGACAAGCAAAAAAGGCCATCACCCGTAGCGGAACATCCTATACCTTAAACCAATGTTGGCACCCCCTACCTCGGCGCCCGGGGACATCTGTACCCTCCTGCACCCACTAGATCCGCCTCTGTCAAGCAGAGACTCAGTTCTGCGGGGTATAACGCAGTCCCCTATAGCCTGAGGTTACAGGCGAAGAAGACAGTGACTTCATCGACGGAAGATCAACAAAACAGTGGGCAATGGTGATGGAGACAGATGATGATCTTCGCAGGCAGGCGAACAGGCTGAGAGCGCGTTTCCAATCTAACAGGTTTTTGCGGTCAGCTCGATTTACCAAGAAATCTTGGCCAGTGCTTGGCGAAACTAAGGCCATGGAAAGTCAGAAAAATGGATCCCAGTTCATTAAAAGTTTATATTGTTCTTAAACACATATATACATGCATATATTTTACATGTATACATAAATACATACACACATGAATGTAAAGAGATTCATACATGCATGCATACATACACACATACATACATAAAGTAAAGTAAAATCTCGTAAACTTATACAGCGCCCCGGAAAGCAGTACAGCAGTAACTGCTTATTCGTGTGCGCTTAATCTTTCTTGAAATAGCTATAGTGGTTTGTCGGCCGGGCAAAGGTCAGTGTATCTATATCATATAGACAGTATATTTTACAACAATGCGCTTATACATGTTGACTCGTCAGTTGACTTCGAATGAAATGTAAATGTTTGTAGACTATTTGAGGCCAAAGAACTAAGTTATCAATGAACATTAACTTTCTTTGCGATAATCAAAACAGTATTCGCCTAAACAAACAACCGCCCAACGGACTTGAATATATTAATTATTCATTAAAGGTCAGCGCTGTTTGAATGTTCATTCCACCCGAAGTGTCGTCTATCTGAGAGACCCCGCGTTATAACACTCGGCATCCGCTCTGCACAACGAACTCATCCGCTTGAGACGGTCGCTTGCTGCTGCATTGGATTTCAGTAAACACAAACAACAGCAGTAGGGTTTCACGGCAAACTCGCTTCTAAAATTCAAATTTCTCAAGCTTATTAGGATCTTCGCCAAAGGAAATTGGCTACGAGTTGTTTTAAGCGGAACCTCTGCGTTATAATGAAAAGAATTTTCATATTAGCATCGTCTAAATGTTCTCTCTCTCTCTCTCTCTTTCTCTCTTTCTCTCTCTCTCTCTTTCTCTCTCTCTCTCTTTCACTCTTTCTGTCTATCTATCTAGATAGATATCTAGATATCTAGATAGATAGATAGATAGATAGATAGATAGATAGCTATCCGTCTGTCTGTCTGTCTGTCTGTCTGACCGTCTGTCTTTCTCCTCTGTGCGTTATTTGCTAAGTAGGCTATATCCTAAATTGCATGTCCATGTGCTGTATCACGCACGGACATACATACGCAAACATATGTATGCGTATAAGTATGCATATTATGTATGCATGTGTGTGCTTGTGAGCATTAACTATAAGGATGCCCTTGCACTGGCGACGCTATTGGTCTCGAAGGTCACGACGCGCTCAGACGCTAAATTGCATTGATGGCAGAATATATCTGGTTTCGCTTCAGCCTCTCTGTTCGTCGCTCCGATGCAGTTATACTTCGTTTAAACCCAATATAGGGGATATGTTGTTGAAGCTTCGATCATCATAGTCGTCGTCATAATCGTCGTCGTCGTCGTCATCACTTTCATGTTACCACCATCTCACTCCATCGCTTTCACCATTATCGTTGTGCTGTGCTGGATTCATATTTAGATATGTCGAAGTTAGCCTTAGGCCACGTGTTGTTATCTTCGATAGCGAGTTTCTGTACAGTGACGGGATTTCTGAATGCTCCATTCTTAACTGTAATAAGTCTACGTTAATCAAAAGCTGAATAGAAAAA